>RJWJ010011709.1:20972-43803 GCA_004363605.1 Indri indri | reverse complement strand
AAAAAAAAAAAAAAAAAAAGAACCGCTGAAATCTATGCAAAGTCACAGAAATTAAATTAAACAATCTACTGCTGAATGATTATTGGGTCAAGGAGAAAATTAAGAAGAAAATCACAAGAGTCTTAGAACTAAATGACAAAGGTGACATAATTTACCAAAATCTGTGGAATTCAGCAAAAGCAGTCGTAAGAGTTAAATTCATAGCCATAAATGCCTACATCCAAAAGACAGAAAGATCACAAACGAACAATCTAATGAATTGTCTGAAAGAAGTAGAAAAGGAAGAGCAAAACAATCCCAAACCCAGTAGAAGGAAATACTAAGGTCAGAGCAGAACTAAATGAAATCAATAACAAAACAATTATTCAGAAAATTAATGAAACGATATGGTTCTTTGAAAAGATAAAAAAACAGGCATCTCACTAGATCAATCAGAAACAGACAAGAAAGGACCCTAATAAGTTCAATCAGAAATGAAAAAGGAGATATTACAACCAATACCACAGAAATAAAAAATACCATCTCTGAATACTATAAAAATCCCTATGGACATAAACTTGAAAATGTGGAGGAAATGGACAAATTCTCAGAAACATACAACCTCCCTAGGCTTAATCAGGAAGAAACAGAACTCCTGAACAGACCAATATCAAGTTAACAAAACTGAAGCAGCAATAAAAAATCTCCCAACAAAAAAAAGTCCTATACCAGAGAGTTTCACAGCCAAATTTTACCAGACCTACAGAGAACTAGTACGTACACTACAGAAATTATTTCAGAGCATAGAAAAGGAAGGAATCCTCCCCAACCCAACTCATTCTAATACGAAGCCAAAATCACCTTGATACCAAAGCCAGGAAAGGACACGACAACGAAAGAAAACTACAGACCAATATCCCTTGTGAATATAGATGCAAAAATTCTCAATAAAATCCTAGCAAACCAAATTTAGCTGCACATCAAAAAAATAATGCACCATGATCAAGTGGGCTTCATCCAAAAGATTCAAGAATGGCTCAACACACATGTATCTATAAATGGGATTCACCACAGAAATAGAAGCAAAAACAAAGACCACATGGATCCTCTCAACAGACACAGAAAAAGCATTTGACAAAGTTCAGCACGTTTTTGTAAGAACTCCTAACCAAATAGGCATAGATGGAACATACCTCAATATGATAAAAGCCATATATGACAAACCCCCAGGCAACATCATACTGAATGGGGAAAAACTGAAAGCATTCCCACTGAGAACTGGAACCAGACAAGGTTTCCCACTGTCACCACTTCTGTTCAACACAGTACTGGAAGTCCTAGCCAGAGCCATCGGACAAGAGAAGGAAATCAAGGGTATCCAAATCAGGAAAGAAGAGGTCAAACTATCACTCTTTGCTGACGATATGCTCTTATATCTAGAAAAGCCCAAATATTCTGCCAAGAGACTCCTGGAACTGATACATAAATTCAGCAAAGTCTCGGGTTACAAAATCAATGTACATAAATCAGTAGCATTCCTCTACACCAACAACAGTGAAACTGAGAATTAAACACCTTTCACAATAGCAACAAAGAAAATAAAATACCTAGGAATATATTTAACCAAGGAGGTGAAAGGCCTCCACAGGGAGAACTACGAAACACTGAGGAAGGAAATCGGAGAATATGTAAACAAATGGAAAAACATCATGCTCATGGGTCTGCAGAATCAACATCGTTAAAATGTCTATACTATCCAAAGTGACTTACAGATTCAATCCCCATTAAAATACCAATGTCATTTTTCACAGATCTAGAAAAAATAATTCTATGCTTCATATGGAACCAGAAAAGACCCCAAATAGCCAAAGCAACTTTAAGCAAAAATAACAAATCAGGAAGCATCAATTTACCAGGCTTCAAGCCATACTACAGGGAAGGATATAGTAACCAGTTTTGGTACTGTACAGTAACTGTACAGTAATCAGTACAGCATGGTACTGGCACAAGAACAGAGACATAGACCAATGGATCAGAACAGAGAATCCAGATATGAACCATCCTCATGCTGTCATCTGACCTTTGACGAAGCTGACTAAAACATAGACCGGGGAAAACAATCCCTGTTCAATAAATGGTGCTGGGAAAATTGGATAGCCACATGTAGATGATTCAAAGAGGATCCACACCTCTCACCACTCACAAAAATTAATTCATGAAGGATAACAGACTTAAACCTAAGGCATGAAATTGTAAGAATTCTAGAAGAGGAGGCTGGAAAAACTCTTCCAGATACCGGCCTAGGCAAAGAATTTGTGAAGAAGGCCCCAAAGGCAATCACAGCAACAGCAAAAAAAATAAATGGGGCCTGATCAAATTAAGAAGCTTCTGCACAGCCAAGGAAACAATCAACAGAGCAAATAGACAACCTACTGAAAGGGAGAAGATGTTTGCATGCTATACATCCAATAAAGGGCTAATAATCAGAATCTACAAAGAACTCAAGGAAATCAGCAAGAAAATATCAAACAACCTCATTAAAAAGTTGTCAAAAGACATGAACAGAAGCTTTTCAAAAGATGATAGACTAATGGTCAATAAACATGAAAAAAATGCTCGACATCTCTAATCATCATGGAAATGCAAATCAAAACTACAATTGAGATATTACCTAACCCCAGTGAGAATGGCTTTTATTAAAAAGTCCCAAAACAACAGATACTGGCATGGATGAGGAAAGGAACACTTTGTACACTGTTGGTGGGATTGCAAACTAGTTCAACCTCTACGGAAAGTAGTGTAGAGATACCTCAAAGAAATAAAAGTAGACCTATCATTTGATCCAGCAATCCCACTACTGGCATTTACCCAAAGGAAAAGAAGACATTTTATTAAAAAGACACTTGCACTTGAATGTTTATAGCAACACAATTCATAATCACAAAGATGTGGAAACAATACAATTGCCCATCAATTCATGAGTGTATTAATATAATGGGGTATAGGTATACCATGGAGCACCACTCAGCCACAAAAATAAAAATGGTGAACTAATACCTTTTGTAACAACCTAGATGGAAGAGAAGAACACCCTTTTAAGTGAAGTATTGCAAGAATGGAAAAACAAACATCACATGTACTCACTACTAAATTGGAACTAATAGATCCACACTCGTGCACATATGGTAGTAAAATTCAAATAAATGAACAAGGTGGGAGAGGGGAGGAGGAGATGGGTAAATTCACAACTAACGTGTAGAATGCACATTATCAGGGTGACGGACAACACACTTACAACTTTGACCCAAACCGTACAAAAGCAAATCATGTAACCAAAACATTTGTACCCCCACAATATTCTAAAATGTAAAAACATAATAAAAATAAAGACGAATCATGGATTCATATTAAATTTATGTAAAACATGCCATATCCATTTAAAAGTTTAGTTCCCTTGCTGTACATCTCTGAAATACTCAGCTAAACCAAGCATTTGATATAGAAAAATGAAAAAAAAAGAAGTTATGCTCTTAAGGGATTACTGGTAGGCTTAGATCACCAAGGAGACATATTTAGAAGAGCCACTCTACTCTGCAGGTATCCTGATTTCAGTTACATATAAGTCAGTAGTTTTCCTGAGCCAACTGTTAGAAAGCTTTTGGGGATAGCTATAAGCTATCTGATTTTGTTTTGTTGTTTCTTTTTTAAAGAAAAACTGCTGACCAATTTGAGAGACGGAAACGTATAAAAATGAGAAGGCACAAATATTTACACACATACACAATCTCCAGACTCAAAAAGGATTTCTGTGTATTCTGAACTGCAATTTAATGTTTATCTGAGGCATAACACATCCAAATCAAACTCACCACATCCTCTTGATGAAATCTTCAACAAGGAATCTCTTATCTAAAGTCTTTAAGCATTATTTGAGATCAAGGATTATAAGACAGAGACGACCTTTTGAAGCTTCTTAGCTCTACTAATTACGTATTTATCTGAAGACATTTTAGCTAAAAGGGAAAGACCTGGCAAAATCTTTATAGTGTAGAACTTGATTTGTGACTTATGACAGAACAATCGCATCTGCTTTATTCATTTCAAAATCTTAAAATTTGTAAACAAAGTTAATTAAACCTTAGAAAACAAATATACATTGTGTACATCAGCCATGTACCTAGCCAAGTAAGTTTAAACAAGTACAAGGCTGGCTTGATTATATAACTAGGAAAAGCTAAATAAATTTTTTCCCACTACTTTTGCAAGCCAAACCATTTTTGCCAAAGTTCGCTAAATTTAAAATTCAATTTCTACTATTTTAAATGTATATTTTCTTAAATTAATCATATATTGCCTGTAAATTCTCACCATTTCATGTGTACCAACTTACATTTGTCGTAAGTCTTCTGGCACGTCCAGTTTGATCTTATGGAAAGTATCTTTTGTGGCAGGTTTGTTTGGATTGACTGATCTTAGACGTTCAATTGTGACAATCTCATTGTATGTAGCATCACATGCTGCATATTCTATCACGTAAAACTGAGAGAAAAAAGTAAAAGTCATTCCTAGTCATAGTTTTTATAGTAAAAGCAACAAACTATCCCTATTCAGTTATTTTAAAATAAATTTTCTAGAGGGGGAAAAATTTAATAAACTGAAACATATCAAATAGTGAAAACATTTTAATAAAATGACTCAAAATGAGATATTACTTTAGACTGAAATCCAGACTGAAATGTAGAATCTGGGTTTAGAAAAGGGAATAGCGTAAGAAAAGAAATTTAAATAAACATTTTCCTACCTCACCCTTTATCATCCTCACTTTAGCTAACCACCAACAGCAAGGCTCTTTTTCATTTGCTCTGGAATAAACCTACACAAAAATCACAACACAGAATATTTAATGATTAACATAATTTTGAAATCCATAGATAATTAGACATCGAGGAAATTTTCTTAAAATGCCCCTAGGTATCTTCAAATCATATGCCATATACCTTCAACCAAATTGTACCCTTATGTACCCTGAACTAGACAGAGATACATAATCAGAAACTACCTGAGATTGCCTGGGAGCTCCCTATAAAAATCAATCTTCCTATTTTTCTGTTCTACTTCAATAATAATTAGTACTTTGTACACAGATGCTAAAGAAAAGCTGACCATTCATAAACATAGGCATAATTTCCTTGGATAGTGAGCTACAAAAATGTATCTAAAAATGCACAAACTTACTTTTGCTTTATTCTAATAAGCAAAAACTGAGAGCTACTGACTGGCCTACTGCCTGGTCACTATATGAATAAGACTACTGACCACTCATCCCACTAAGGATACCATGCTGGCATTCATGTCTCCTGGGGACTAACTAAATGGACAGATTCTAGGTCATTCTCTTCTCTCCTACTTCCTCTCCACTATAAAGGACAACTCCACATTGGTAATCCTCTGATATCATCTTCCTGTTCCCTTGCACACTGTGGATCGGTTCTTCTAACCAATCTCTCTGGTGACCATTTCAAAGTTCACCTTACGATGTGCAGCATGGAACCTTTTGTGAAGACGCTAGCAAATCAAGGTTAACAGGAAAAGAGACAATACGGTATACATGGAGAGGTAGACAGAATTAATTACTCAGAATCAGAGAGGACAAGGTTGGGGAGAAGACGCCCAAGAGGAGAGAGAAGTACAGAGTCTAAGGTTGACAAGCAAGTCAAGACTCCAACTCTTGTCTCCCTCTACAACTGAAGTTAATGGTTATACAATACAACAGCTAAATACAACTTAACCTACCTTTCCCTCTTGCCTCCATCACTTTCTTAACTCTGCTCTTGCCAGAGAAATAACCTAAGCTAATTGTTATGTAACGCAGTGAGGTCATCCTAGCAAGTGTCTCATTACTCTCCACTTGTCATGGGACTAAATTGAAGAAAAGTCCCTTTTGTTCCTCCATCAAAGACTACCGAGTACTCCTGATATAGACAGCCCAAAAGACCTGGTTCTTGCCTTCAGAGCTTTAAGTCTACCGAGGAAGCAGACAGCTAAGTATAGACAGTGTTTCTGTTCCCAATTAGGATCTGTTGCAAAACTATGCCCAGTTGCCTACATGTAGCAGGTACTCGGTACATTTTGGCAAATAAATCACACTTTATCCTATTTCCACTTTAAAACTGTCGAGAGAAGAACACGGGCCTGGACAATCAGAGATCTTCCCTGACCACTCTCTAAAATAGCACTCTTGCCCCTACATCACCTTCCACCCTCTTGCTCTTTTGTTCATCTGACTTACTCACACCTGTCATATTAGCTAGCCTCACTGGAATGTGACCTCAAAGGCCAAGGACTCTGTCAAATAAATGATGTCCAGAAAAAAAGACAATCAACCAATCAATAAATAAACGGCGCAGAACTCTGTCCTGCTTCACTGCACCTTTAGTACCTAGCACAGCAAATAAGAACTCAAAGACCTACAACCATTTTGCTTTACCTATACAAATGTCTACTTAGCTGCTTCCTTCATGTTGCAAATATTCATGAAGTTGTAACTATTATATACAAATGTCTACTTAACTGACTCCTTCATGTTGCAAATATTCATGAAGTTGCAACTATTAACAGGCATTATGTTTAATTTTGTGGAGAAAGAAGAGAAGCAGCTCAAAATGTGTGTGAAAGGGTAGGAAGAAGTGAGAACACTACAAAAAGTATACAAAATACTGTAAGTGCCTTAAATACAAAACCAATTTCCAATGGAGAGAGAAATCACAAACATAATGTTTTTGTACATGTGTTAGATCTCTAACAGCACATTTCGGTCAAAGAGCTCAATGGCAGATGAGGTGGTTCACAGTATGTCCTGCAAAAAAGAGTTTTTGCCTATATGTATAAACTAAAGCTTGTAGGTTGTTTTAAAAATACGTACTAGGAAGATTGGCTGCTATGTAAAGAAATTTTAGGAAACTGATCTATAATAAAACATGATTTCTTTCCTTTGTAAAATTAATTTTCCTAATCCATTTTGCTTAAAATGGAGACACAGTTGTAAATGACCAACATAGCATTCAAACAAAGATTCCAAGATTGAGGAGAGGGGGAAAAGAAGTACTAGTGGGCAAAGGAACTTTGGGTAGTGACTTTCAAATGTATGTGCTGACTGCTGCTGAAATAGCGAAATTTAAGCACCACATATCATTTCAAATCATTATTAAGACGGGTTAGTCAAAAGCACATGTCCATCTCAGCTATAATTTTCAAAGTAATTTAAATAGTGTTAAGGACAAGGTATATATAAAAAAAAAAAAGCACAGGCAAATAAAATACCCCAACTCCTTCAGTGCTTAATAACTCTACAGCAGAACTCACCTCAACTTCATCACTTTCATTTATATCTTTATTATAACCTACAGGAGGTGGGAATCTGACATCATGGAATGGAATCTGCCTCTCTGGCTGCCAACTGCAAATAAGCAAATATACAATTATTTAGCATGTTTTTCATGTTTAACTGAAACAATGACCACTCTGCCATCAACTTTTGGGTAACTGTGACTCTCTTTTTCTAGTTTAAAGAAGCAAATGCTTTAAAATGGGTCAGTTTTTGCTGAGTGCGGCATAATGGCAACAGTAACATTTCAACAAAGTCTGCATGCAGCACGGCAGCCTTGTACTTCTATTTGGAATATTTCTCTAAACACAATAGAACAACATCATGATTTTTAAAAGTCTTTTTTCTAATAACTTCAACTTCTCAGAATTTTAAAAGACCACAACAGAAATTTCCTTTGATATTTAAATTAAATGTTAGTATCATTAATTGTTAGTAATATCAACATACTTTCACTTGCAAAGGAATTTTAACTACATTCCAAAGACCATAGTAACTGCCTGCTAATTCCCAAGCAAAATGGGGCAGTCAGCATGTTAGCAATTCAAAACTCACTTGTCCCCCTTTAAATTTTAGATCCCACGAGGTGGTCAATCCTTGTCATGGATGCTGATCAGCATGATGTTATCAGCATGCACTGGGATGGTGGGGTCTCCTAAACCACAGAAACCCGATGGAGACGGCCTATAGGAGTTTGATTAAGTGCCTATGTTTTTTAAATTTAAAATGATACGGAACAATTTTGAAAGATACCAAATCATTCTTTTATACCCACAATGATATAAAATATTAAAAGGCAGACTTTGCAAAAACACTGAAAATTCAACTGCTGGAGTAGTCACTTCTGGATTCTTTTTGGGTATTTCATTAGCAAATATTGAGATCTATTCTATGCATTATGTCAATATTTTGCTAAAGGGCTTTCTTAGTAAAATTCTATTGACAAAAGTGCTGTTTTTATTTTTTTAAGAAGAGCTATTATATAAGAGGGTAAATAATTAAGTCAGAATTTGTGAAAATGTGATTAGGGCCTAATTTAGACTGCATCTTTCCCTGAATTATTATACAGAGGAAACTATTTTGAAAACTATAAAACTTAAAAAAATTGTCTTTACTTCAGAAAAGGCTTTTTATACTTATTGAAAGTTAGTGACTTTTAACACATTATAATGCTAATTCATTGCTGAATTTTACTTGTAAATCATATATATATTTTCTTGGTTTCAAAGAAGGAAGAATTATTTTAAGTCTTAAGTGCATAGAGATAAAAATTTAAATTCGTTATTCAAAAATGTTTATAGAAACACCTTTATGCTTTATGAAATCTTTAGGAAGCACCTATTAATATAAACCAAGCACCTAAAACAACCTGTTATCATAGTAACAAGAGTTTCTTCATGAATGAAAGAAAAGGTAAATATAACCTGAAGTTCTATAAAACGCTTTCTTATTTTGTTTTTAACAGAAAAACAAAAAGGAAACACACAAGGGGAAAGAGACTACTTTGGTAGGGACCTATTAAATCCTCATGATGGCCTCAAACTCAGTTTTGTGTTTTAAACATACTTCATGAACACAAGGAAAAACAGATGATCTATTTCAAATTCCCAGGATGACAAGGGGCTTGAAGAGAAGCTTCAATGCAGATACGGTACAGGAGATAAATAATTAGAAGATCCAAAGATGGAATAATTTTAAGCTTATGGTAAAAATCCGATTGAAAACCAAAAAGAACTAAATCTGATATATCAATGTTTTAAACTAGACAAATTCTTTTTTTTTTTTTTTTTTTTTTTTTTGAGACAGAGTCTCACTCTCTTGCCAGGGGTGAGTGCCGTAGCATCAGCCTAGCTCACAGCAACCTCAAACTCCTGGGCTGAGCAATCCTACTGTCTCAGCCTCCCGAGTAGCTGGGACTACAGGCATGCGCCACCATGCCCGGCTAATTTTTTCTATATATATTTTCAGCTGTCCAATTAATTTCTTTCTATTTTTGGTAGAGACAGGGTCTCGCTCTTGCTCAGGCTGGTCTCGAACTCCTGAGCTCAGGACGATCCGCCCGCCTCGGCCTCCCAGAGTGCTAGGATTACAGGCGTAAGCCACCGCGCCCGGCCTAAACTAGACAAATTCTTAAATGCATAGAGGAAATTAGTGTTTGCTTAACATTTTAGATTACAGACTACAGGAGAAACTAAGAGTGGCAAATAAAGATAACGATCCATTTATAGGGAAGAGTGTTTTCCTAGTGATGGGACTAAGTTAAGTAACTACAGAGTATAATTACAAGAAAGAAATTACTCTCCCAGTTATCAAAGATTCTTCCATTAGAGGTGTGATGCTGTTGTCTATTATATAACCATGGGCTCTTGAAACAGCGAAGAGGCGAATTCTGAAACTTTTGGTTTTATGTATTCAAAGAAAGTTATTCCATTATTCAAACTTCTATTTTGAAGTGAGATTATTAGTCTAGAGGTATAAATAGGGTTGGACACTCTCAATCATTTTCTCTGGCTCCCTAAATGTGTATCAGGCATCAAAGGATACTACTTTGTCCTGTTGTTAGCCAAAACAATCTGCTAACAGTCTAATTACAGAATTTATTTTCTAGATGCTGAAATACAGGGCTGCTTTTACATTATTTCAGAAGACGCTTTTTATTTATTGCTCAATATGTCTGGATCACATATTACATTTTAGCAGATTTATTGAGATACAACTCACATAACATATAATTCATCAATTTAAATGTACAATTCAATGGTTTTTAGCATATTCACAGATATGTGCAATCATTAACAGTCCATTTTAGAACATTTTCATCATCTCAAAAAGAAATCCTGTACTCTTTGGCTATGGCTTCCCCCTCATCATCCCCCCCTCAACCCACCCCAGCTAAGCACTAAGCAACCACTAATCTACTTTCTGTCTCTATAGATTTGTGGCCTGCTTTTGATATGCTATTAATTCTCTCAGTACATAAAAGCCAAATGTCATAACTGTCTAACTATTCTGCTATTCATCAGAGTTCAGTAAAATCCTAAGATCATGGCCCACACCTACACTTTGGTTAAGCAGATTATATGTACTTTAGAATCTTGCCCACTACCACGAAAATAGCTTTCGTTACCATTCAAAAAATTTAGTCAACAGGCTTGTTTCCCCCAATAAAATGTTAACACCTATACTGTTGATGGTTTCATACAGCTAATATTCCTAGGCATATAAATATTTTGATTTTCCCATCGAGCAAAAGGAAACAGAAAAGATTAGCTACTGCTATTACTGATTATAAACATATGAAACAAAAAAATAAGTTATTGGGTAAATGATTATTTCTGATAAAATATACTAAACTTGTTCCTTATGTGTTGTGAGGAAAAAATTTAAAAAAAAATATACCAGATAACTAAAGTTATCAGCTTTAGATTTTATGTTATCAAACTCACATGGAGCTTTTTTTTAAACCAATAATCATGAATCCCTTCATCTCCATCTTTTAAAAATCACAAATAATCCTATCCAAACTCTCAGTTACTAATATAGAAGAATCTGGTTTCTTTCTTCACATTCAAGGGAACTGAGAGGTAAGGATCAGTATTACACAATAAGGGACCTCTGAGGTCATTAGCAGGAATGACTGCTAACAACCATTCCATTGGTTTAATATTGGGTTGTTCAAAAACACCTTGGTCAGTAACATAATGATCCATTCCTGAAAAACACTCAAACTAAACTTGAATTTAAAAAATGAAGAGTAAAAGGAATTAGCATAAAATATTAAAGGACCTGAACATTAAAATTCTGTATCAAGAGACTTACTTGTTTTCAAATGCAACTGTTATTGAATCTTCATGAACATCCTTTACAAATGCCTGCAAGAAAAACACCACAGTTAAATTAATTTTTAAGCTTAAAAATCACTTTTGTTTTTACGTTTTTAAGAATACAATGGAGCTTCGAATGAGGGTCAGTTTTTGAGGAGCATTCATTAATCACATCTATATTGCCACCTACTATGTGCTACTTAAAATACTAAATTAAAAAAAAACACCAGATTGCTCCAAAGAGTTCCACATCTCAGAAGAGAGACAAACATACTGGAAATTACAATGTGGTGGTGAGTGCAAAGCTCTACATACACTTTAGGCCAGAAATATTGAAAACTAAGAAAATTGTTCCAGAGCCATATGTTACCCAGTATAGACCTGTTATAACCTTTTTCTGCTTAATAAAATTTTAGGAGAATACAACAGCAAATGATTAAATATAACAATCATATGCTACAAACGCCACTAAAAAAAGTCCAATTGCTACAGTTTAATTAAATTCTCAATCTCGCAGGCCTTGGAGAAAAATATAACATAAAATCCAGAGGTTTAAATCTTTTATATCTGATGACACAATGGCTAGTAATCTGCAGACAGATAGAACTAAAGTAATAGCTAACTAATTATCAAGAATTCTTTAATCAGCATGCTGTCTGTACTTCTATAAAATGAAGTTTTTAGTAGGTATAGAAAAGGAGGGTTTGGGTTTGTTTGTTTTTTGACAATTAGAAGAGTAGGATAAAGCATAAAGAAACGCAAAGGGCTTTATATCTCAATTCATTTTAAAATGGCTTGGAGAGATTTAAGCTTCTTACTCAGATTTGTTCTGTACATGTTTCTTTCAGTGGTTTCTCCGTACCTGTAGGATCATGGCCAAACTCCTCTGGCTGTAAAAGGCTTGTCATGATCTGCCCCTACCCCTCAAGCTTCATCTTTCACATCCTTTGAGTTTGTGATCCAGCAATGCTAAACTACTTGTGTCATATTCTGAAGTTTCTGGGCCTCTCCTTTCTTTCCTATTGTCCTTCCCCTCTTTTTCACCTAGCTATCTCCTATCAGTCTTCTATGTTTCAATTCTGAGGTCACCTTCAATGGGAAAACCCAGAAGAGTAGGTTAAATTCCTGTTCTCTGCACTCTCATAGCAACCTATAACTATCCCTACTATAAACTTACTCCATTCTGTTACTATAGCCCATTTTCTCACTAGCAATAAGCTTCCTGAGGGTAATATCAGGTCTTATTTTATTTAGTTATATTTCAAAGTGCCTAGTATGAACACAATAAATATCTATTAATATTAAATGGATCATTGCCTAAGAGGTTCCTCTCCCAGACTTGGGGAAAAGGTATGTGGCGTGGGTGGTAGCAATAGGTTGATAAGGGAAGATGTACTGAAGAAGGTGAGGTTCCTACTGAACCTTAAAGGATGAGGAAGAATTACCCAAACAAAAGGGAGTGGAAGATGGAGAGGCATTTCACTAGGTCTAAGGGGCAGCAGGCACAAAAGCTTAGACATTGAGAAACAGCTTGCATGACAGAACTAAATCCTTTGTCAACAAAGAAGTCAAGGCAATTCAATGGGAAAAAATAGTGCTTTCGATGAATGGACCTGGGACAACTGGACATCCACATGCAACAATATATTTTAAATTTTGACCTTTACCTCATACTATATACAAAAATCAATGAAAATGCATCAGCAACCTAAATGTAAGAGCTAAAACTGTAAAATTCTTAGGAGAAAACATTGCAGTAAATCCTTGTGACTTTGAATATTGAAATCCATGTTGGATATCAGGAAGATAACCAGTTCAGATTACAACCATTCTTTAACTTCTGTGTCCTCAGTAACTGGTACAACTTCTGGCATATAATGGGTGCCAGAATAAATAATAATAAATAATATTTTAAACATATGATTCAATGCAAACGTCTTGGTAAACAAATATGTCTTCAAAGGCCTGACATAAAAGGATTCTTTTAAAAAAACCAGAACTTCCCAAAATATCAAATTAAAGCATATGGAATCAAGTATTAATTAGTTGCTCCTAAGGAAAACTATGGAAGCTGAGGCATGGCCCTGGAAAACACTGACATGGAAGCAACTTAGAGATAACAAACTTCTGAAATAAAGCTTAAATGACTAAAAGTAAAGCTATGCTAAAATATTAAAGTTCCCTTGTAAGATCAAGGTGGACTATAATGGCATCCATGTGTTCTGTTATACCCAAAGTGGCTAAATTATTATTTCTATAGCATATTTTGAGAACTCTACTTTAATATTGACCATGATGTTTTAGAATATACTAGATTTCATATGGGTGCATGCCCCCAGTACTCTACCGGGCTGCCTGCCTCACACTACTATTTCAGCAACAGAGAAGCCAGATTTTGAGTTAAACTGGCAGGAATTGGTCACTGTTAGGCTCTTAGTTTTATAATTTAAATCATAAAACTATGGAGAATGGGAAGGAGAACTTCCCTGGCCCCATTTCTCCTTTGTGCTTGCATGATGGCTAATAACAAATTAACAATCTGCTTTTTGAGGGTGGTATTATATTATGAATTAAAATCAAGACCCTTATTAGGAGGTGATTGATCGATCCCTTATTTACAAAGAAGGGCCATTGCTTTTGTCTTCATCCTTATCTAAAGTTTTATAATGTTTGCCTGTCTTCGCAGTAATTAACATTAGTTTCTTACTGTGTATTATATGCTAAAAATATTAAGTACTTTAGTCAGCTAATAGAACCTTATTGTAGCTGAGTGAAGAACTGTTCTCAGTAAATCGAGCATCTTACCGATACCATCGCCCATGCTGTCCACCATGGTAAGCTACTGGTCATGTGTGGCTATTTACATTTAAATTAATTAAAATTAAATAAAATTAAAATCAGTCTCCCATTCACTCTTGACACATTTCAAGTGTCCAAAAGCCACATATGGCTTAGTAGTAGACAGCACTGATGTAAAACATTTACAAATGTTAGGCAGTGTTTTCGGACCCATCATAAAAGCACTCTACTGTCAGCCTTATTACTACATTGCTGTATTTTTATTTTTTTCTATTTGCCTAAAAATTATTGCCCAGTTTAATCATAGTTATTCACCACATTTGCTTATTTCCTAAAATCAAACATTCCCTCAAAAGAGGAAGATCTGCAAGTGTTGTGACTATTCAAAAAGAAATTAGAAGTTTTTGCAGGCTCTGAATGCAATTCCGGATGTAGCGTCAGAAATGGTTTGAGTAATCATCATAGCCTAACAGGGCCACTGCCTTCCGAGCTAATGAGGCTTATCTGTACATGAATGTTTGCATGATTGTTTCAAAATCAGTCATTTTTAGTCACCATTTTCATATTAAGTGAAGGAAGAAGGCATGTATGTAATACCTTCTGGTTGCTGCTTTAATAAGTAGAATAAAAGAAACTCATAGGTTGCCTCTGGCCTGCACTCACGCCAAGGACAAACACCTCCTCCTGTGAGTTCTAAGGCCTTTTATTAAACCTTCACTCCAACAAGGGTTCCTCTTTCTGCTTCTAATCAAACTTTCTCCAGTAACCCTCCTTTTGACCCTTCCCTTACCCCATCCCACCCCATACCCTGCTTCTCTGGCTACCTCCAGAGCACCATCACCCCACCCATCACCAACTTGGAAAACTACATTTTGTTGTGATCCCTATGTTGTTTGTGGAGAAAACAGGTTAAGGGGATTCCTAAGAGGTTTCCAAAGACAGTAAATTGAATGAATTTGAATGAATGCACAAAGGGAACTACACTGTACTAGATGAGAGCCAGGGCTTTTATTGGAGTCAGTGAGCTTAGTGGTTAAGAGTTGTGAATCAGACCTAGGTTCAAAATCTTGGCTCTACCACATAACAGCTATGGGACTCTCCAAGAAGTGATCTCTGGACCTCAGACTCTTTGCCTGCAAATAAGGAACTCTATCAGCCTCCTAAGGTTGTTGTAATAAAATTACACACATAGGTGGCACTACATAAATGAGAGACAACGTAGAGAAGAACATATTTTATAAAAGATGCCAAACCATAAATGCTCTTGTATTTGGAAGAGTTAGATCCCAACAAGAAAAGCACACTTAAAAAAAAAAGCTTTAAAAATTGTGATAAGAAAGAAAAAGATGCTGCCACAAAGATACTAAATACTAAAAGGTTACTTAGACACTGGGAACAAAAAATGTGATGAAAATATTTAGGGTTTGAGAAAGGTGACAAAGTACAGTTAAAGACAGATACGGTTCTCCATTGGGGGGAATAAATATGAAATTTTTAAAAATCCCCAATTTACTGGCTACTGGGCCAAAGAGACAATCACAAAAATCATACTTAACCAAAGTATGTAATGACTAGAGCTATACAATTCAAACATTACATTACCAGGACTAATGAAACAAAGAAAGTCCATCCCTATTTGGGTAAACTCTTATTCCTCTACTACGCCTTACACCCCTTAGCTTAGTAAACTGTCTTACAAACAGGAGACACTGGTGACAAGAAAGGTTATTGAGTACAGAAGTTTCAGTGTAAGCCCCCAACAACCACTGAATACAACTACTACAGTATCAGTAGGCTTCTACCACTTACTGAAGACAGAACATGTAGTGCTATGATAATTTTCATTAGAAAAAACTTGCTATATTGTAAAATATTCTTCCCTAAGGAAAACCTGCAGGACAGGATAGGGACATATGAAATGTGATAAAATTCGACTGAAACCCAAGGCTTCATACATAAAGTGAGTTATCGCTTTGTCCCCCTTTGTTATATGGGCACTAACAATGTAAGGGAATGAACAAACGGAAACCATAAACCTCATCAACAGTCCTTACGACCATAGCATATGTCCAGAACATGTCACTTCATAAAATCATTTACCACAAATTATAAAAAAATACAATTCTTTCTGGCTCATCCTGACCAAAAGACAACACAGACATGTAGAGAGCGAACAATATTAATGAGTTATTAATTTTCCTTGTGTATACGTATTCTAACTTGAGTATTTCTGAAATACTCCCAATGTAACAAAAGCAAGCTTATTAGCAGGATCAAAAATTTCTAACTTTATCTTTCCTTAATAGGCATTCACATGAAAAATTACAGCAATATATGTCAAGGTGCAAGAGTTAATAAAAAAGGAAGCTCATACACAAACTGAATATTTCACGACATCTTTGTATCAACAGTAAAAATTGGTTAACATAACCTTTCAACTATAGTTAGAGGATGCTAAGGCAGTGTTGTAGTAACAAATACACAAAGACCACAATGAAATTGAAAAATGAGCAGAAAATCAAATTGAATTAATCTCTTCAAGCTAAATTTCATCACTTCAGGAAGTGAGATGCCTGATTTCTAATCCCAGATCCCACCCTTTATAGCTCTGCCTCTTAGTAGTAAGACAGTTGCCATAATCTCTCTGTATATCTACATCCTCATCTAAAAAAAAATGGGAATAACAGTATCTCAAATTTGTGGGGGAGGATTAAATAAATTAACAGAGGTAAAGCACCTAGAACAGTACCTGGCACCTGGAAAGCACTCAGCACCTGTTAACTATTACCATAATCATGATTGTAATCATCGCAGGAAGCACATTCCTATAGTGGGCAAGAATCAGAAACCCAAGTACTATACCACTGAATTTTGCACTTAATTAATCATTTGGAGGTTATGAGAATACTTGAGTATGGAGTTGGAACAAAAGTGGATTTAGAACATGTGAAGATGTGCTCGCTTAGGCAGCACATATACTAAAATTGGAATGATACAGAAAGATTAGCATGGCCCTTGCAGAAGGATGACATGCAAATCGGTGAAGCGTTCCATATAAAAATAATTTAAAAAAATAGAACATGTGGAGAAAGAAAAAGGAAAAAAAGTTAAAAAAAAAAAAAAAAAGACAAAAGGGAAAAAAAGGATGCATCCACAAAGACACTAAACACCAAAAGGGTATTTAGACTCTGGGAAGAAAAAAATGTAACTGACCTGAATAATTCACTTCCTGGAAGTACAGAATAACACCTTTATGCAAAGTTAACTCAAGAGCCTTCAGAGAAAACATGAATGCAAGTTTATTTGCATTTTATGCAAGTTTATTTACAAACTTATACATTTGCACACCCTGTGCAAGTTTATCTGCAGTAAAACAGTAATTTCTAGCAGGCTATGTTGCTAAAATGGCATGTTAGGCCACTAATAATGTCTTCATTTTAAAAAAAAATTTCCTCTTGTTTGTACATTTTATCATATTTAGCTTTTAGTTGCCATAATAATATTCACCAAATGAATGTCTGTCTTCAGATACCAAACTTAAAAAATAAGATTAAAGTATAATCTAACAATAAAACTGCCATCTAGCATAATTACACCATATCACAATAACGAATCTGCTATGAGCCACTGTATTTTCAGAAAACAAAAAGGTTTTTTATCTTATGTCTCCAACATATGATTTATCCATCTGTAGTAATTTTCATACTAGCACATAAAACCTACAAATCTCAGGATTTATTAATGCATTTGTATTGGAATGATAGGCATTCCATACCTAAAATAGAGTTAATTCATTACCATTCTCAACACATTATAACGCCTAGTCCAAAGAAAACTGCATTATTTGGACCAGATGCCCCTAGAATATAGACCTTATTTTGACATTATTCATCCAGAAAATGTTTGTAAAGATTTTATGAGAAGTATCTTCACGGTTTAAAAAATATACCCCTAATGGCTCTAGAAATGGTACACGTGACCAACTTTTTCTAAGTCAAAGAATACACCTAAGCATAAAAGTAGTGGCGCTGGTGATTATTACATGTTTTAGGTTTTTAAGAATAAACACCAGAGGGAAAAAAATAGAAGAGAGTTGTTACAATCTTAGGGTTTAGGTTTCATGGTTAATTCTGAATCCTGAGCCTGAGCTATTTTTTAAAAAGAAAGAATCGAACAGTTCCCAGCATATACTCTAGCCAGTTTATACTGCACACTTGGACAACATGCTCAGACAATGGAGAATTGTCCTTAGGAATATGGTGGCTCGGTTAGGCAAATCAAAGTCTGAATTCGATTATACTAAAGACATTTGATTTCTTTAGTTTTTAAAGCTTTTCTGTCAATTTGATGAACAAGGTTCCTACTTCTTTTTCCATATATGTAAAACTTCTCCACGGTAGTTCAATTTTCATTGGTCTTTATTTCCTGTCTTTCCTGTCCATCCCATTGGACAAGCAACTCAGTTTACTTTTGCTTTACTTTTATAACTCAAATCAATATTATAAGTCATATAAAAATTTCAACCCTTTTCATTATAGAAACCGTTTTTCCATCAATACAGATCATTCGAGGTATTCTTAGAACTCCACCTTAAACAAACATAACAGCAATTTCTCTGCACACATTTGTTCAAGTATTATTCCCCTCACAGAACTAAATGACAACCTATTCTTTTTTATTCACCTTCAAATTAAGCAACTTTGTTAAAAAACAAAACCAAAAAGGGGGGATTAACAGCAAAAATACGGGGCATTTCTTATATTCCAGTCAGTTTGCAAGCAAAATCACTGGAGCAAATCATAGGTTGCTAGAAGAGAACAATAAATCCTTCCACACCAGTATGTGCTACTTGCCCTCTATGGCAAGCAAACTTCAGTGGTGTCCAATCTAAGCTGACATCACAGATCAATTCGAATACTGCTTAACCTTTAGCCCCTACTCATATACATATTATAGTTATCGCCACAAATCTAGTGACTAAAACTACCAATCCTGGACCCAGAACGATTTTACACAAACTAACCAGTAGAAATTATGGATCAATGAAATAAATGCAGCTAAAATTTTGACCGCAGAGCCGACTAAAACAATTTTATATCGGTAAGACTGTTATGAACATAAATGCTGTGTTATTTTTTGCTTCCTTTTACGGCAAAAGGTTTTATCTCTGCTAAAAGTATGAAATAGTTTACATACTTTACTCATTTATGAAATATATTGATCTCCAAAGGTCTCCACAAAATTGGTAAACACGTATGTCAAACAAAATCAATTGTTCATTTTCCTACAGCCAAATGTGTCCCATTTGAAACATTCAAGTAATCCTGTAACAAATTTAACAATTGTGGACAATGGTAATAACTATTTCCCATGCTTCCTTCCACGTGCACCTTCTATTGACAAAACACTGCAGCAAGGGGGGATATTACAGAATTTAGACATTCAAGAGGAAACGAGAATTTATAGATTACTAGTTCTACAGTAGGTACCGAAACACACTGCTGTATCAAACTGTTTCTTAATCTCCCTTTTAAAAATGTAAGATATTAGTTCATCTGCAACTGTGTAACTTTAAAAAGCACAATAAAACCATGAATGCCTATTTAAAACCCCAACAATGTAGTCCACTGCAACACTACAAAGTCAGAGGGAATATGGTCAAGTTCTTAAGAGCACAAAACAAATATTTCCAAATACTGTTTTTAAAATTCCTATTTGTAACATACTTTCAGTTAATTTCTGAAGTTTCGTGGCAAATATTTAGGTCTTCAGAGACTCAGACACATACACACAATTTTTAAGTGGCAGAGCTGCTAATGTTTTTAGACACTGAAACATCTGTATTCCTGAATTTACCCCTATTTATAAAAAGGGAGGGGGCCCGCGAATATTCACGATGACCAACTTCTTTAATGAATTGCTCGGATATGTTGGGGTCTTCCTGAAACTTTTGGGTCTAAAAATCTCCTCTGAAATCCACAAGGAGAAGCCACTAAAAATCAGTTGCCATTGTGGTTTGGTGCTAACTGCTTACTACTCTTTCTCCACACCCCTCGCCCAGAACTGGGGAGCTCTCCGAAGTCCCAATGCTCGCCCAAAAAAGCAAACCCAAAGGAGACCTTAAATCCTCTCGGCGCGGCATGAGGCAGCCCGACTAAAGCGCCCCCGGCTCCTCCGCAACTACCCACACGTCAGGCCCGGATCCCACTGGGAGAGGATATTTAGGAAAGGAGGAATAAGCCATCACTTAGAGCCGATTCTGGCCCTTCCCGCCGGGATCTCTTACCTGCCGCCGGCCCTCGCCCATCCCCAGCTCTCCCTGGCTGGGCTGGGCCTGGAAAGGACACCCTCCTCTTCTCGCCCGTTTCTCATTCCGATAGGCGCTGGGGCCTCTCGTCGGAGACCGAGCTTGGTTCCAGGGGTTTCCTACAGGCCCCAAGTCCAGTCCTTCCCTCCCAAACAACATCCCGCCGAACGCGCCCTAGCACCCAGGCACGGCACCCGGAAAGAGGGCCCCAGGCCTGTCTCCCGCCGACGCTGAAAAGAAAAGGGAGGGCAGTGAGGGCGAAGATGGGGCCTGCCCTGGAGCCAAGTACCTTGTAGAAAGCGCCATTGGAGCCCCGCACTTCCACCACCAGCTCCTCCATCTTCTCGACAGCCCTGCTCGCGCCGGGAGCCCACCCCCGAGAGGTGGGCTGCAGGCGCTCGAGGCCCAGCCGCCGCCGCCGCCGCCGCCGCGCTGCCGCACGCCCCCCGGCAGCGGCGCCGCCGTCACCGCCGCCGCCCGCGCTCGCCGTCTGCCCGCCGCCCGCTCAGAAGCGGCCCTTCACCGGAAGTGAAACCGAAACGGAGCCGAGCGCCTGACTGAGGCCGAACGCTCGGCCCGCTGCGCGTGTAAACAGTGAAACCATGTCATGTGACCGACGCCGTCCCTCCCGCAGTGGGCTCAGCCCCTCGGCCCAGCCTTCTCTTTCCTAGCCGACCCGGCGCGCATGCCTGCGCGCTGTTGGGAGCTGACTACAGTGCGGGATCCGACGTTGAGGCGCCTGGGTTGGGCGTGCGCGGGCTCCGCGAAGAGCGGGAAGGCGGGAAGGGAGGCCACAGGTTGCACCGCCTTGCGTCGCCTGGCGAGGGCCAGAATGCACATTTATGTTGAGGTGCAAGTGGAGGTGTGGGAAAGGTCCTCCCTTGGAGATCAACTGCATCCTGTTATGTGGGTTCAACCTCGCTAGGATTGGAGGGGGATGTTTGGTTTGGTTTTTTCAAAGTAGCTCAGAGCCTTATTAAGCTGGAGGTGGAGTGGAGGACGAGAATAACGGTGAAGGATTAGATTGGAGAAGACTTTGTGTTAGTAACGGTGGCAACCACGGTGACCCAGGCTTGTGTGACCCTTAGAGGCAGAGGGCAGAAAGTCACGCCCTCCCACCAAGGGATTTTTGGGGTTTTCTGTGGAGACATCCAATGCCCTTTGAGGGTCAATGCATTGCGTCAGGACCTCTGGAAATGTTAGTCCTTCCTCAGATCCAGCACTGACCCACATACTCTCATTTCCTCAGTTTAGTTTCTTACTTGACATGCGTTAAAAAGGAATGTGTTAAGCACTTGCTAATTTCTTTAAAGTGCATTTCCGCCCCCTACTTTTATTCCCACCCTGTACCAGAGGGTGGGGCAGAAGTGTGTAGCACTCACACAACCTGTGTCTGGGACCGGTGCACTTTCTTGCAATTTGTTACCCTCTCCTGTAGAACAAACCCTACCTTTCTTACTCCTACCTCTGCACCGTGTTTGTATCCAACTGGATCCATGTTCCCGTTGTCTGGAATGCTTGTATCCAACTGAGAAGTTTCTCAAGCACCTACCATGTGCCAGGCACTGTGCTAAGTGCTAGTGAGACATTGGTAAGCAAAAAAGAAAAGACTGCCAGCACTGAACTTGGAACCTAGGTGAGGAGATGGACGTAGATTATCAGAAAAGTAAATGCGGAGTTGCAACTGTGCTAAAGGCTGTGAAGAATAGATACAGCTATGATAGTGGAACATGACCCAATCTGGGGTGGAGCAGGGGTAATCAGAGAAGGGGAAATAATTCCAACTGGAAGGTTACAGGTGAGAGTTAACTGGCAGCACTGAGTTGGCAAAGGCAGGGTGAACTGCCCACGGCAGGTAACCTAGAATGAGAGGCATTGTTGGGCTTCCAATTCCCTGCCCACCCCACTCCCAGGCAGAGAAGTAACATTGCAGCTGGTGGAATTCCAGCTTTAAAGCAGTAGATCAAGGGTCACATTCCTTGAGGTCATAGTAAACAGGAGTGACCCATTGGACTAGAGTCTTTGGAGTAGTCGCAAGAGGCAAAGACCCTAATAGGGCTGAAAGAGAATCCCACCATAGGCTGAATGGGAGCAGAGCATTGACCTTTTTTTTTTTTTTTTTTTTTTTTTTTTTTTTTTTTTTTAAGACAGAGTCTCACTCTATTGCCCTGGCTAGAGTGAGTGCCGTGGCATTAGCTCAGCTCACAGCAACCTCAAACTCCTGGGCTCGAGCAGTCCTCCTGCCTCAGCCTCCCAAGTAGCTGGGACTATAGGCATGCGCCACCATGCCCGGCTAATTTTTTCTGTATATTTTTAGTTGTCCAGATAATTTCTTTATATTTTTTTAGTAGAGATGGGGTCTCGCTCTTGCTCAGGCTGGTCTCGAACTCCTGAGCTTAATGATCCGCCCACCTTGGCCTCCCAGAGGGTTAGGATTACAGGCGTGAGCCACTGCGCCCGGCCTAATTTAAAGTTCTTAACATAAGTTGGTACTGAATTTGTTCAATGCTTGTGGAAGTCTAGATATATGATTTTCCT
>RJWJ010011709.1:0-20872 GCA_004363605.1 Indri indri | reverse complement strand
ACCCGCCTCGGCCTCCCAGAGTGCTAGGATTACAGGCGTGAGCCACCGCACCCGGCCTGGAGCAGAGCATTAACTTTAACCCCGATGGAGTAAAAGGGAACATATTGATTAGAATGATTATACCTTCCACATGTAAAATGTTGTGCAATTTACCCAGGACTTTCAAGCATGTCAACTCTTCACAACCACTTTTACTACAAGCCACGTTCAACCTGGTACTATTCCTTGAACCCAATGATGCACTTTCATGCCTTCATGTCTCTGCACGTGCTTCCTGGACCCCACAGATGCCCTTCCCCTTAGGGTTATCAGCCAGATTCCTATTAGCTAGTTATTTTACCTCAGGTGCAGAGAGTCGAGTTAACTTTGCTCCTCAATTCTCAGCACATTTTCACCATCAGTCCCTACAAGGCCCCTCTCTTGTTTATCTTATTTTATATTGTTTATATTAGTTTTCCTCATCTTTATCAATCCCCACTCTCTTTCTTCTAGACACAAACTACAATATATTTGATATAGATCCTTGATAATTTAAGACAGGTAGTGTTTTGTGTATGCATTTTATAGAGATCGTATTGGACCGTAAATCTGTTTCCCGCTGTTTTACTCAACACTATGTTTTTGAGCTATTTCAACAATGTTATGTATACACCTAGTTTGTTGTTTCTAGCTGCTGCTGAATATTTCATAGATTTTAATGATACATATCTCTAGTGATGGTGCATCTAGGTTACTGCCAACTCCCTGATGTCATACTGTGGTAAAAACTCTTGAGAACGTCTTTACCAGCCTTTGCAAGAATTTCTCTTGTGCTCCTATAGAACTTTATGCATACCTCTTGCTTCCTTTTCTCACTGCTTGGCATATAGCAGGGACTCAATAAATGTTAAATACCTCAACTATGATGCTTAATGTACTAGAATTATTTATTTATATTTCTGTTTCCCTCATTGGACTCTTAGTTCCTTCCAGACAGGGAGGATATCTTATTTATCTTTGTGTCCCTGTCACATTAAAAAGGTTGATTTCAAGATATGTTTAATGAATGAATAAATGCTTATCCTCACTACTGGTACATACTGTGACTTAGTCTTGCCCACTCGACTTTGCATCTCAGCCTCGCTGTCATCTCCCTTTCAAGATAGCTTACCTGAAATCAGACACTGAGCTCAGTCCTGCTCATATGCCTGCTCTTCCTATATTCTCTCTCCCTCTGTTACTGGCAACTCTTACCTTCAAGTTAGTTGCTCAGGCCTAAAACAGTCACTTTGACTCTGTCTTTCTCTCACACATCTAATCTATCAGCAGCGTCCAGAATCTATATCTTACAACTTACGCTGCTAAAACCATGGTCCAAGCCACCATCCTCTCTTACCTGGATTATGGCAACAACTTCTTCACTGGTCTCCCTGGAGCCACTCTTGTCTTCTCTGCCAACCCCCAGCACAGAAGAAAGAATGACCCTGTTCAGGTGTCAATCAAGTCACTCTGCCACTCAAAACCTAAACCTCTCAGAGTAGAAGCCAGACTCCTTATTTTTTCTGGCCCCAGGGCCTTATACACTCTGGCTTTTGTTATCTTCTCTATCTTACCTTCTACCTTCCCACTTCACTCAATTCCAGCCATAATGGTTTCTTTGATGTTTCTTGAAAATACCAGGCAGGTTCTGTCAGTGTCCCCTCACTAGAATGTAAGCTTAGTGAGAACAGAGATTTTCATTTGTTTTATTCACTGCTCATCCCCAGTGCCTACTATAGTGTCGGGAACATAGTAGCTGTTTACTAAATATTGAATAAATGAATGAATGAATGAATACATGTTGAGGACCTGGCTGAGGTCAAGTTGGCCCCCATGCCTATGTTTATCTGATATTAGAATGGTGCTTCAGTGTTTCTAGCCCTGCCTTAGCCCCTGGCTTCCATTGAATTACTTCCTGTTGTCTTTGCATTGATTTATTATTCTGTGTTATTTCCTGCTCCTTTGCAATTTGAGCCCTCTGAGTCTTTTTCATGTCTCGATCCTAGCTGAAACATCTTCTGCCCTTTCCAACTCTAGAAATCCTATGTACCCTTCAGAACCCAGCAAAAGTCTCACTTCTTTCGTGATATTTTTTCTTACAATTTCAGCTCACCTTGACCTCTCCGTTTTTATTAGAAAAAAATTTAAAGACTATTTTTTAGAACAGTTTTAGATTTATGGAAAAATTAAGCAGATTGTGGAGAGAGTTCCCATATACTCTTCTAATCTCCCCTCCTCCCTGCAGTTTCCCCTATTATTAACATCTTGCATTAGTATGGTACATTTATTACAACTGACATATTAGTATTAACTAAAGTCTATAGTTTACATTAAGGTTCACTTTTTGTGTTGTACAGTTCTGTGGGTTTCGACAAATGCATAATATATCTACCATTGCAGTGTAATACAGAGTATTTATATTGCACTAAAAATTCCGTGTTCCACCTATTCATCTGCTTTACCCCCAACCATTGGCAATCACTAACCTTTTTACCATCTGTATATTTTGCCTTTTCCAGAATGTTGTATAGTTGGAATCATATAGTTTGTAGCCTTTTCATACTATTCTTTTTTTCACTTAGAAATGTGCATTCAAGACTCCTGTATGTCTTTTCATGGCTTGATGGCCTTTTTCTTTTTATCATGGAATAATATTCCATTGCATGGATATACCACTGTCTATTCATTTACCTATTGAAAGACATCTTGGTTGTTTCCAGTTTTTTTTTTTTTTTTAATTACAAGTAAAGCTATTGTAAAGTTTCTTGTGCAGGTTTTTGTGAGGACATGTTTTCAACTCATCTGGGCAAATACCAAGGAGCACAATTGCTGGATAATATGGTAACACTATGTTTGGCTCTGTAAGAAACTGTCAAATGGTCTTCCAAAGTGGCTGTCTAATTTTGCATTTTCATCAGCGATGAATGAAAGTTCCTGTTTCTCTACATCCTTGCCAGTATTTGATATTGCCCGTGTTTTGAATTTTGGCTATTCTAATAGGTGTGTAGCAGAATCTCATTGTTTTAATTTACAATTCCCTAATGTCATATTATGTTGGGTGTCTTTTTATATGCTTATTTGCCATCTGTATATCTTTTTTGATAAGGTGTGTTTTCAGATATTTTGTCCATATTTAAATTAGATTGTTTTCTTATTGATGAGTTTTGAGTTCTCTGTGTGTTTTAGATACCATCCCTTTATTAGATACATGTTTTGCAAATGTTTTCTCCCAGTCCATGGTTTGTCTTTTCATGCATTTAACAATGTCTTTCACAGAGTGGAAATTTTTTAATTTACAAAAAAGTTCAACTTATCAATTTTTTCTTTCATGTATCATGCTTTCAGCATTGTATCCAAAAAGCCATCACAAAACCCAAGTTCACCTGGATTTTTTCCTGTTATCTTCCAGAAATTTTATAGTTTTGTGTTTTACATCTAGGTCTATGATCTATTTCAAGGAAATTTTTGTGAAAGATATAAGGTATATGTCTAATTTTTTTGCATATAGACATTAAGTTATCACAGCGTTATTTGCTGAAAAGACATTTCTCCATTGAATTGTCTTTGCTCCTTTGTCAATGATGAGTTGACTATATCTGTATGGGTCTAATTCTGGCCCCTCTCGTTTGTTCCATTGCTCTACAGTCAGCCCTCTGTATTCACGGGTTCCACATCTGTGGTTTCAAACAACGTAGATACTGAGTGATGAGTGTATTTGTCTCTTCTTTCATCAATACCACACTGTCTTGACTACTGTAGCTTCGTAGTAAGTCTCGAAATCAGATAGTGTCTGTCTTCCAACTTTGTTCTTCAATATTGTGTTGGCTATTCTGGGTTTTTTGTTTTTCCATATAAACTTTACAGTCAGTTTGTCAATATTCACTAAATAACTTGCTGATATTTTGATTGGAATAGCATTGAATCTATAGATCAAGTTAGGAAGAAGTGACATCTTAACACTATTCAGTCTTTATATCCATGAACATGGAAGATCTCTCCATTTGTTTAGATCTTTAATTTTTTCATCAAGGTTTTATAGTTTTCCTCATATAGATCCCATACATATTTTGTCAGACTTATACCTAAATGTTTTGCTTTTCAGGGCTGATGTAAATAGTGTTGTGCTTTCAATTTCAAATTCCGATTGTTCATTGCTGATCTATGTCTCTCTCTCACCACTGCTTTTGCTATATCTCATACATTTTGATAAGTTGTATTTTTTCCTTTAGTTCAAAATATTTTAAATGTATCTTGAAATTTCTCCTTTGACACAGGTTTTATGTAGAAGTGTGTTGTTCTCTGAATATTTGGGGGGATTTTTCCATCTATATTTCTGTTTTTTTAAAAGAAATTTCTAATTTAATTTCATTGTAGTCTATGATAATATTTTTATTTTTATTGTTTTAATTTTTAAGATGTGTTTTATGCACCAAAATGTGGTCTATCTTGATGAATGTTCCATATGAACTTGAGAAGAATATACATTCTGTCATTACTGGATGAAGTAGTCTACAGATGTCAAGTAGATCAAGTTGATTTATGGGGCTGTTCAATTCAACTGTATTCTTACTGATTTTCTACAGCTAGATCTATCAATTACTGACAGAGTGGTATCAGAGCCCCCAAATATGACAGTGGATTTGTCTATTTCTCCTTGCAGTTCTAGCAGCATTTGCCTCATATATTTTGACACTCTGTTGTTAGGTGCATATAGATGAAGGATTTTTATGTCTTCTTAGAGAACTGACCCCTTTATCATTATGTAATGCCCCTCTTTATTCCTACTAATGTCCCTTGCTCCAAAGTCTGCTTTGTCTGAAATTAATATAGCTATTCCAGCTTTCTTTCGATTAGTGTTAACATAGTATATCTTTCTTTTTCCATCCCCCCCCCTTTTTTTTGAGACAGAGTCTGACTCTGTTGCCTTGGCTATGGTATAGTGGCATCATCATAGCTCATAACAACCACAAACTCCTGGGCTCAAGTGGTCCTCCTGCCTCAGCCTCCCAAGTAGCTGGGACCACAGGTGTGTACCACCACGTGTGGCTAATTTTTCTATTTTTTGTAGAGATGGGTGTCTCGTTCTTGCTCAGGCTGGTCTTGAACTCCTGACCTCAAATGATCCTCCCACCCAGGCCTCCCAGAGTGCTAGGCTTACAGGCATGAGCCACCACACCCAGCCCATCCCTTTACTTTTAATCTAGCCATGTCTTTATATTTAAATTGGATTTCTTACAGAAAACACATAGTTTGATCTTCTTTTTAACTCCATCCTGAAAATTTCCACCTCTTATTTATATATTCACATTTAAAGTGATTATCGATATAGATTATAATCTATTATGTTTGTAACTCTTTTCTAGTCATTTCACTTGTTCCTTGTTTCATTTTAACTTCCCCTCTTTTTCTGCCTTCTCTGGTTTTAATTGAGTATTTTTTATGATTCTATTTTTTCTCTTCTCTTAGCATATCAATTATACTATTAAAAATTTTAGTGGTCTCCCTAGAATCTACATTATATATTTACATCTAATTTAAGTCCACTTTCAAATAACACTCTAGTGCTTCATGGGTAGTGCAGGCACCTTATTACAGTATATTCTCAATTCTTCCCTCCTGTCCCTTATAATTTTACTATCATTCATTTCACTTATCCATACACTATAATCGCCTAATACATTGTTGCTATTATTGGTTTGAAAAAAACAGTTACATCTATTTGATTAATTAAGGTTTAGAAAATTAAGTTTATTTTATGTTCATTTATTCCTTTTTGAAAGTTCTTCTTTATGTAGATTTGAGTTTTTGACCTATGTCATTTTCCTTCTCTCTGAAGAATTTCTTTTAACATTTCTTTCAAGGCAGGTCTACTGGTGACAAATTCTGTCTCAGTCTTTGTTTGTATGAGAAAGTATTTTTTCTTCAGTTTTGAAGGATAATTTCACTGGATAAAGAATTCTAGATTTTTTCTTTCAATACTTTAATATTTTGTCCCGTCGCGGTGGCTCACGCCTGTAATCCTAGCACTCTGGGAGGCCGAGGCAGGCGGATCGTCCTGAGCTCAGGAGTTCGAGACCAGCCTGAGCAAGAACGAGACCCCGTCTCTACCAAAAATAGAAAGAAATTAATTGGACAGCTAAAAATATATATATACAAAAAATCAGCCGGGCATGGTGGCGCATGCCTGTAGTCCCAGCTACTCAGGAGGCTGAGACAGTAGGATTGCTCGAGCCCAGGAGTTTGAGGTTGCTGTGAGCTAGGCTGACACCACGGCACTCGCCCCAGGCAAGAGAGTGAGACGCTGTCTCAAAAAAAAAAAAAATACTTTAATATTTTATTCTACCCTCTTCTTGCTTTCACGGTTTCTAATGAGACATCTGATGTAATTCTTATCCTTGTTCCTCTATAGGTAAATTTCCCTGCTCCTCTGGCTTCTTTCAAGTTTTCTCCTTGTCTTTAGTTTTCTGCAATTTGGACATAGTATGCCTAGGTATGGAACTTTTTTTGGTTATCCTGCTTAGTGTCCTCTGAGCTTCTCGGATCTATGATTTGGTGTCAGTCATTGATTTTGGAAAATTCTCAGCCTTTATTACTTCATGTATTTCTCCTGCTCCTTTCTCTCCTTCTTCAGGTATTCTCATTATGCATATTATACCTTTTGTAATTTTCTCACAGTTCTTGGACATTTTGTTTGACTATTTTTAATTTTTGCATTTCAGTTTGGGAGGTTTCTCTTGACATATCTTCAACCTCACTGATTCTTTCATCAGTTGTGTCCAGTCTACTGATGAGCCCATCAAAGGCATTCTTTGTTTCTGTTACAATGTGTGTTTTTTTTATTTCTATCATTTCTATTTGATTCTTTCTTGGAAATTCCCTCTCTCTGCTTATATTACCCATTTCTTCTTGCATGTGGCCTACTTTTTCCATTAGAGTCCTTAATATATTAATCATAGTTATTTTAAATTTCCTTTCTCATGGGCACAAAGAGATGCAAAGGTCATTGAAATCCAAGAAGGGAGAGGGTAGAAGGGGGTGAGGGGTAAAAACTTATTTATCCGGTACAACGAACACCATTCTAATGATGGGCACGCTAAAAACCCTGACCTTACATTTCAAGTACAGGCACCTGAAAAAAATTGTAAAAATATAAAATAAAATAAAAGCTCTGACATAAGAGTTATACAAGGTATCCATGTAACGAAAAACATTTGTATCCCCTTAATATTTTGAAATTAAAAAAATGAATTCCCTTTCTCTTTTTGATTTAAAAATATTACTTTTATGGAATGCTTCACGAATTTGCATGTCATCCTTGTGCAGGGGCCATGCTAATCTTCTCTGTATCGTTCCAATTTTAGTATATGTGTTGCCGAAGTGAGCACTTCCCTTTCTGATAATTCCAAAATCAGTATCATATTTTAGTCCAGTTCCTATGCTTGCTTTGTCTCTTCAGACTGTGTTTTTTCTTGCCTTTTAGTATGCCTTGCAATTTTTTGTTGAAAGTCATGCATGACGTATCAGGTAATAGGAACTGAGGTAATTAATTAGGCTTTTAGTTTGAGGTTTTATGTCAATCTGGCTAGGAGCAGGGCTGTGTTTAATGTTTGCTGCAGCTGTAGGTGCCAGATGTTTCAGTTTCCTCTAGTGCCCTTATATTTGTTTCCTTTGCTATCTTTGGGTTTCCCTATGAACTCTTTCTTACATGGTCTGTGCCTCTCAGCTCTCTCAGTTATAATCCAGTGCTATTATACTGGAGCACCGTTGATGCAGTGGCAAAGTGTTAGGGAGGAGAAATATTCTATAATCTTATGATTAAATATCAGATTTTTAGTTGGCTTGAGTCCCTGGGCTGTGATCTTCAGAAGTATTTCTTAGCCTTTATTCACCTTTAAGTGAGATAGAAAGGTTAGAGGGGACTAGCTCTGGCTAATAACCCTTCCTCCAGGTCAGGAATGGTTCTGGAAAAGTAGTTTCCTTGGAGGGCAGGACTTTGTTATGGAGGATACTGGGTATATTTCAAAGTGGTTGCTTTCCCCCTCCTCCTGAAAGAAACAGTAAGGGATTTTTTTCTCTGATCTTCACTGTGAGAACCTGGTGGGATTCCTAGAGGCAAAACTCATGACAGTGTAGCTTCCCTCCCCAAGATTGGTCACCCAGGAATTTTCAACTCTCAAACTAGTCCACACCCAGCCTCAAGCAATTCATCAAAACCACCATTTAAGTTTTCCTGTCACTAATTGGCTCCAGTGGCTTCTGCTTCAGATAATGTGATCTCTGCTGTGATTCTCTGTATTCACCTGTCTCCTCATATTTTGAGCTGGTGGTGTGCCTTGAGACCTCCAATCTGTGGGTTTGAGAAAAGTCATTGCTTTTCTGTTTGTTCAATGTTTTTTCTTGTTGTGAGGATCAGAGTGACAACTTCCAGGCTCTCTACGTGTCAGAGCTTAATATTAGACATTTTAATTAAAATTTCCTTTGTACCTTGAAGTCAAATGTCAGAACTCATATTTATAGCCCAAACATCAGCAATAAGCCTGCGCAAGTAGAAGTATTAACCTTCGAGGTCATTTTAGTATCTATTTCATTATGAGATAATCACAATGTTTTCTCTTTATCCATTGAGGACAAATAAGCATGCAATCTGTTAGCCAATCATGGGGTTGGCTAACTCAACTTCCATTCTAAGCCTATTTGCTCTTGGCTTCCTCTACCCTGGAGCCTAAAAAACCTAAATATGCATGTTTCCAGCCACCTCTGATGGTAGAGTAGCCACATGAGAAAAATAAATCTTTATTTGATTAAGTCTTCTAAAAGTGGCTTTTCTGTAACCGGGAGTCATATGCATTTCTAACTGCTAGAGCATATAACCTATACGGAATCTGAGGGACAAAACCAAGAAACCAGACTAATAGATAAAAACTAGGAAGAGACAGGAGTAAGCTTGACTACAATGAATTATGCCCTCCCATTCAAAGAACTAAAGCAAAGATTAGTTTCGATGTTGTTGAAATACCAAGAACTAGAGATTTGCCGATTGTCATTTGTTATGCACTTATGTCCCATAAACTCTGAAGGGGATGTTGCCTCTGAATGGCCAGACGTGGGTGGTTCACACCTGTAAGCCTATCACTTTTGGAGGCTGAGGCAGGAGGATCACTTGAACCCAGGAGTTTGAGGTTGCTGTGAGCTAGGCTGATGCCACGGCACTCTAGCCCGGGCAACAGGGTGAGACTCTGTAAAAACAAAAAAGCAAAAAAAAAAAAAAAAAAAAAAAAAAAAAAAAAAAAAAAAAAAAAAAAAAAAAAAAAAAAAAAAAAAAAAAAGAAAGAAAGCTCAAAGTGCCAGTGATGAGTAGCATGAGAAAATGGCAATTTTCAAGGAGGTGGGGGCTGTAGCAGTCTCCTGAAGATGCACAGATGGATCCAACCAAAGGATAGATTTCTAAAGTTTCCTGAGTTAGAAATGAAACTCTGCCTTAACCAATCTTCTTGGGCAAGTTACTTGATCTCTCTCTGTACTTCAGTTTCCTTATGTATAAAATGGGAAGAATAATAGTGTGCACCTCCTTGGGGGCATTGCGAGCATCCAATGAAATAATCTTTGTAAAGAGTTTAACCAGTATCTGCACACAATACATGTTTTTGCAATGATGTCAAAACTGGATTGTGGACCTAGCCCCCCCCCATGTGTTGCCCTCATCAGCCACAAACTCACACAGAATTTTGCCTCACTCTGAGGATCAGCACACATGACTGGTTTGTTCTCACATCAAGGAGGGCTCTTAACACCAGGGCAGAGAAATGTTGCTAAGCTGTGATGGACCTTAGCTTAAGCATTCATTTGTGCTTGTTGAGCTGCTAAAGTTAAATGAACTTTTACCTGAAGGTTAGTAAGCAAAGTCTCTCAGAAGTGTGATTCTGTTTACTAAGAATTGTGTTTAGTTTTTCTAGGAATCGATTAAGCTGGGAGGTCTGTCTGCTCCTTTTGAAATGTGGAATATTGTCTATCTCCGATCTCCTGGCATCTTTCTCATCTTCCTTGGTTTCTCAGAGATTATTTAAATTGGTTACTGACTGTCATTATCTGCTTCACTTACTGGGTCAGTACGTGTTACAAGTGTGGCTCTGTTTATAGGTCTGGTTACATTTGATTACATATCACTTAAACCTTGCAAATATTGACTTAAAAAAGTAAAGGGTTTATTTTATTTTATTTTATATTTTTCTCATGTAGCAAGAAGCCTGGAGACAGGCAGTGGGGAGCTGGTCTGCTCCCCATTCATTCTCCTTGATGTCCCCAGGCTCGCAAGTTGACCGCTCTTTCTACAGGCCTTGAGTTTACATTTCATGCAGGAAGAGGTGGGAAGAACAGAGTGCAGAGGGGAGGAGGAGAAGAAAAAAAAAAAAGAACAGAGTGCAAAAGATACATGCCAGCTGTTCCTTTTTTTAAAAAATCAGGAAAATACTAGCTCTCTCAGAAGCCCCATCCAGTAGACATCCGCTTACAACTTGACCACACATAGCTACAAGGAAAGTCGGAGAACTGTAGCCAGACCCCTGCTTCCCTAAACAGAACTATATTTCTTTTGGAAGAAGATGAGGATAGTGTTGGGCATGCAGCTAGCTGTGAGTGCTGCACTCTGCGTGCCCAGTGACTCGCAGTGGCAAACCAGCCAACAGAAAAGAGGGTATGGGTCAAGTGTAGGGAAATTTGCTCCTGGACTCTATGAAAAGGTTATCTGTTTTGAGGGAGTAAAGGAAAATCCAACCTCAATAGCGTAATCTGTGATTCTATTATAAAGCAAGCTTTCCTGTTTTTATTGACAAACAGGCCTTTTCAGATTTAATGGGGAAAATTATTTTCCATAACCTGCAGTACCTAGGCAGAACAGGCCTCAGACCTTTCCTGTGTAACTAACATAAAAATATTTGAACCATTTAAAAATTAAAGTGACAAGAAAAGAACAAGAAATGATAACAGACCAGAGGAGACTAAAAAGACACGATGAAAAAATGCAATGTGATATCCTGGATTGGATCCTGGAAGAGAAAAAGGAAAGTAGTGGAAAAACTGTGAAATCTGTAGTTTAGTTAATAGTAAAGTACAGATGTTTGTTTCTTAGTTATGTGACAAACGTAATGTGCTAATAAAAATGTTTACATTAGGGGAAACTGGGCACGGGTTCTATGGGAACTCTATATTACCTTTGTACCTTTTTTATAAATTGAAAATTATTCCAAAATAAAAATTTTATTAAAAATTAATGGAATATTAGAAGAAAAAATTATTACATGACAAAATATGGGTTTACATTTAAATAACAGTAACTATAATTAGAATGAATGTGATCCAAATATACTGGTATGAGCCTAAGGTATTTCCACAGCTGGAATTTAGGCATGTCCATAAGATGGATGGGAGAAAGGCCCACCCTGGGTCTATTTTTTAAAAAGAACAATAAGCCTGTTAAGATACAAGGCATCAATTGCATTGAGCCTAAGATCTTCTACAAGCAATAGCTGTTTTAGCAGTGATGGGGGAGTGCATCTTCAGTGTGCTCATTGTAGTACCTTCAGCAATGGGCCTGAGCATCCATGCAGGTGGTAGTGGATACCAGTAGCAGCAGTGGTCTAATTGGAGGACAGAGATATTAGGGATGATGCTTATGGTTGGCAGTGGTAGAGTAATTTTAGAGATAGGAGATAACAGTACAGGAAAAGAGGGAAACAGAAAATGCCACAGGAGCCAAGAAGGCTGGTTCTGGGAGAACACACGAAGCACAGCCAGGGGACTTATCAGAATGAATTTTGAGAAACTGAAGAGGCCAATGTTTTCTCAGAATTATACAGGAGCAATATCAGAGTAACACTAACGTGTGACTACTATCGTGACTCTCTTTTTACATCTAGGTTGGCATGACCTGAGAATCACAGTTTATACAAGGATGTATTTTGCAAAACCTCGCTGTAGAACTGATTACTATTTGCTGGGTTCTTTTAGTATATGAAGCCTGACATATGAATGCTGACAAAGTACAATATGGTAAAAGAGGAAATGAAAGTCAGTTTGGCTTGAAAGATGTGTATTTGAAAATGCTACTCTCGCCAAGTAAAGGATGATCTTGACTTGTAAGAAAGAAAATAGCAAGCTACATTTTAAACACACTATTATTATTCATGGAAACTGACCAATTAATTATTCAGAAAAAATTACTTCTTCAGCATTAGCCTTTGGAGCTAGTGTTAATCTGATCACTGACAGTTAAGTCTTGTGATAAGGAGACTGTATGAGAAAACACTAAAAATGGCACGCATCTCGTAGCTTTTAAAAATCAGAAGCTTCTTTACCAAAATGAATTTCTGAAAATGCTTGTAATAAACCTAGAGTGAAATCGGGTAGAGTTTTAACATTGAAAGTTGATTTATGGCTTGAAATAAAAAATTCTCTAATATTAGTGGAGTTACGAAGTTTTGGAAGTGGAGAGGGAAACTTTGGGCATATAGATCCCAAATCCAATCTCCCAAATCCAATCTCCCTACCTCTCTTGAGGCAAATGTATGCTAGGATCTCCAGCTGCTGGGGACACCTGAAGCCTTAGGCTCTACAGGAGAGAATTGGTATGGGATTTTTCTCCTCCATGGGCTGCAGGAATACCTGGAGACCAGCATCCAGGAGCCCTAAACTGAGCAGGAGAACACTTCTCCAGGAAAAGCTCTGTGGTCAGAGTAAAGGGAGACATGTTCAGTGACTGCTTGCAGGGGACTATCTGCTTCTGTACTCTTGACCTATGTATGGGGCTGAGTCTTTCTCACCTGCCTCTGCTTGTAGAACTGCCTCAACTTACGGCTCTCTAAAATCCAGAACTGAGCCCCAAACAGCAAACAATAGTAACAGAATAAACACCAGCTGAGGGGCTGAGCAGCCAGAGAGAGGAAGATCCACTGGACACATCCAGGTAAACAGATTTGCTAGAAGAAACAGAATGATTTGAATAGAAAATAACGAGGACATTTGAGAAAATGTAGGAGCAACACAAAGGAGAATTCTAAAACTATACAACTTGATTTCCCAAGCATATAATATAGTAGACGAACTGAAGGAGAGAACACTCACTATTCAGATCCAAATTTGTAGCCTGGAATATAACCTAAAATACAAAGAAAAAAATAGAGAGATATGGAAATCATGAGAGAAAAGAAAGAATATTTGGAAGACAGACACAGGAAATGTAATGTGCAAGTTGTAGGAGTTCCAGGAAGAAAAAAAAAATGGAACAATGGAGGAGCATCTATAGCAAAAGAAAAATAGAAGAAAATCTCCCTGAGAAGAATAAAGACCTGAGTGTATAGATGGAAGAAGCTCACCAAGTTTCCAACTGGGCTCATGAGAAGAATCACCAAGGGGAAATGAGCTTTCAAGGACACCGGAAAGCTGTTGTACAGGGTACTTCTCAGCATACTGACTCCATTTCCTACCCTGACTGATTCTGAGTTGTATTCAAAAACAGGAGAGCTCAATGTTTGTAAACATTCCCTTAAATTAAAGCACTAGATTATTCGAATTGTTTAGATAGTGTGTGAGCCTGAGAATAGAAGGGCAGTGGTATATGTAGCAACAATTCAGTTACTTTCTCAGATCTAGGAGGACCCTACCTACATGGAATGTGCCACTGGCAACTGTAATCCCGGATGGAATTTAGAAGCAAGAGCAAAGCCATGTCAAGTAATACTGCCTCTGCTCCTATGCTGTGGTGGTCATTAGTGCTGTTTACCAAATATTTCTAGTTCTCTCTAGTTCTGGGAGCATGAGGGTATCTTACTTCCTGGTCTTCTTTTTTCATTTTAGTCAATTTTATTTTTTATTATTTCTATTCTTTAGCACCAAAGAGAGTTAGAACTCCAAAGAGAGAGAAAGTCTGATATTCAGGTAGAGGCCCAAATAGGTGACTCAAATAGATGCCTCGGGGCCTGATACCACAGATGGTAACAAAGGAGATTAGGGAGGTCTTGAAGACCCCATCATGACTCCAACAAATAAGCAGTTGTTAACTTTTCAGGCAGAGATTTGATAGCAGCTAGGGCTTTTAGAAGTGAGAAGTAGTGACAGCAGAGATGAGAAAGCTTTAACTTTCATGGAGCTGACTCTCCTTGTTGAAATGGTGTGAAATACAGAGTTTATAAAACCAGATATTTAAATAGACAAAGTTTTAAATGTAGGAAAGTTTAATAGTAATACTAACAAAGTTTAAAAACCTTTGTTTTTGTTGACTTTCCCTGAAAAAGTGGCTTAGGAGAAAATGGGCTCCAAGTTAAAGTTTTTTGTTAGGAATAACTCTTTTAAAATGTGTACTGAAACTTTCCCCCTTAAAGGTGGCTTGAGTCTTTGATCTTTGTGATTTATGTGAGTGAATCCTCTTGTTTTTAAATGATAGAGGGCAGACATTTAGAAATAATTTTCTAAATGGAATAGCACCCTCCAAAAAAAGTATATGTAAACGTGATATAAAATTTCTATTGGTAAATGGCACAAAAATAATTTCTATTTAAATTTTTGCCTAAAATATGAATGAGTGTATGCAGTTGTTTCGATCAGGTAGATCAGACACTGCTTGGACTTTCAATGGGTCTGAGCAATTAATCTTTAAGTTTCGGCATTTCCAGGATGACCTATGCTTCCCAAGTGTAATGAACTAAAATGGCCTCAAGACGGTTTATCTAAAGGATTAGAATACTCCTTTATTTTGTAACTTTAGAAAATTAAATATTTTTATTCAGGCATGGTTTTAGTTAAGGGAGAAGATGACCTTGCCGGAGTGGGATGCAACTGACATTAGGGTTGGAGATGCTGTCAGTAAGCCCAGACAGTTGTTATTGAATAGTATTTCTCCAAGGCCACAAGTCTTGGGAAAAGATTAGTTTGTTTGCTTTCTTTTGTTTTGTTCCCCTTAGGATGTTTTAAAATCTTGGCTTGAGGCTGTGGGATCAGAGCTGGCAAATGGAGAATTTGGACTGTCCCTTTCATAAAAATCGGGGAAATGCAGATTGTAAAAGATGGGATAAGGTGTTAAATGGAGTATTGGACAGGAGGGAAATCTATAGTATTGAAAGTTCAATTGTAATTCTCTTGGGCACACAGGAGAGGAATAAACCCAGCAAGGCATCTGAGACCTCCTGCATTCCTACCTCTGTAGGTCATAATAGGTTCCTCCTGCATGCACAGCCAGAATCAGCCACAATGAAAGATGCTGTAAGTCAGATAGGCAAAGGAAGTCAGATAAGACCTGGTAGAAGAGAAGCTGCACTGTCGAGCTCCAGGGCTCAGAGAAGAGTTTGAGTGTAGGCATGAAGAAGACATAGAATTAGATTTAAAAAAAAAAAAAAAAAAAAACTTTTTCGAAAACTGAACTCTGGAGAGACAGACTTGACTGAGTCTTGCCCCCAAGTCAGATTGCTGCTGAAAACAGGTGTCGATTGGACATGCAAAATGAGAACTGCTAGAATTACCATATCCACGAAAAGGGTTCATCTGAAGCAGTTAAATTCCTGAAAAATACATTGCTGGCCTTGGTCCAACACAGGCTATATAGGAATTTCAAATTCTGGTTGACCTCTTATGGTTCTGGCAAAGTCGTACTCCATTCTTGAGGATTTTATGGACTCTAATCACCAGATTACTAGGAAGAAATGGAATTTGTGCTTTTATTACTGTTAATCATGAAGTAACCACAGAGTGCAAAATAGGGTATTTCGTTTCATGCTTTTTTTTATTCAGGTGTAATTTACATAAAATGCAATTTACTGTTTTTGGTGTATGATTTTGGTATATGAGTTTTGAGGAATGGTCACAGTTGTACAACCACAACCCCTCCTTCCCTCACCCAACCCCTGGCAACCACTGATCTGTTTTCTTTCTGTACAGTTTTACCTTTTCCAGTATGTAACCTTAATGGACTCACACAATATGTAGCCTTTGGAGTCAAGTCTGAATTTTTGTACTTAGCAAAATGTTGTTGAACTTCATGTCATTGCATGTATCAGTAGTTTGTTACAGTGTATTGCTGAGTAGTAGTGTATTATGTGCATATATGTACAAATACCACAGTTTATTCACTATTTGGAGGCTTTGGGTTGTTTTCACTTTTGGGAGATTATGAATAAGCCTGGTATAAATATTTGCATAGAAATATGTGTGTGAATATAAGTTTTTATGGCTCTCAGGTAAATATCCAGGAGTGGCATTGCTGGGTTGTATGGTAAATGTGTGCTTACCCTTATAAGAAATTGCCATCTGATTTTTGAAAGTGGCTAGTTTGCATTTCTACCAGCAATGTATGTTATTCAACACTTTTGCCAGTACTGGGTATTGATTGTCATTTTTTAAAAAATTGCCATTCTGGAAAAATAAGCACCACATCTACTCACCAGCAAACTGGTTTCACTGATCAACACATAAGTGCACATATAAGAATAACATTTATTGGGTGTCGGGCAGATGGGAGGGAGGAGGAGGGGATGGGTATATGCATACACAAAGAGCGTGATGAGCACCATCTGGGGGATGGACACACTTGAAGCTCTGACTTGGGGGGAGAGAGGGGGCAAGGGCAACATACATAACCTAAACATCTGTACCCCCATAATATGATGAAATAAAAAAAAATTGCCATTCTAATAGATGTGTAGTGGTACCACATAATGGGTTTTAATTTATATTTCCCTGATAAGTAGTCATGTTAAGTTCATATGTTTATTGTCCATTTATAAATCCTTTATGGTAAACTGCCAAAAAATGTTCTTCCTTCTTTTTTTTTTTTTTTTGTTTCTTACTCTGTTACCCAGGCTGGAGTGCAGTGGTATGATCTTAGCTCACGGCAACCTCAAACTCCTGGGCTCAAGCAATCCTCCTGACCCAGGCTCCTGAGAAGCTGGGACCATAGGCACACACCACCACGCCCAGCAAATTTTTTAGAGACAGAATATCACTATGTTGCCCAGGCTAGACTCAAACTCCTGACTCAAGTCAAGTGATCCTCCTGCTTCAGTCTTGTGAGTAGCTGGGATTACAAGTATGAGCCACCACCATACCTGACATTGCCCATTTTGGTTGTTTCTTTTATTATTCTATCGTGATACAGTCCAATGTATTTACTATTTATAGATTGTCCTTTGTGTGTGCTACTTAAAAAAAAAATTGGTTACTCCAAGGTGGCAAAGGTTTTTTCCTATATTATCTTCTAAAAGTTTTATAGTTTCAGCTTTTAAATTTAAGTCTAATATCCATTTCACTTTAACTCTTGTATAGGCTTGGCGGTACGGGTTGAGCTTCAATTTTTTCAAATAGATATCCAATTGTTCCAGCACCAAATGTAGAGGTTAGGATGAAGATGGGATGTGAGGGGAAATAAAGGCCTTTAAAATGATAAGGGGAGGAGAGTAGGGTGAAGTGAAAGTATTCTAAATGTTTCATCTTACTGGCATGGGGAAAAATGGGGACAGAAATGGAGCATTTTGATGGAGGCAACAGTTGATATTTTATTTTGAATAAATAGTAAAGAAATACATGCTAGAGGAAAGGAAAAATAGAAAACAGCAATACAAAATAAATAGTAAATATAAAGCAAGATGCAAAACAAAATAAAGCACATCAGACTTCATGTTTGAATGGATGGATCTCATTAAAATACAGAGACAGCCAAATAGATTAAAAATACACTTAAATAAAGTGATAAGTATTGAAATTAAGAGGATGGGCAAAAATATTAGGGAAATGCAAATAAAAAAGAATGCAAGTGGAATTTAAAGTTAAAAGCATTAAAGAGAACAAATAAGAACATTATGGAATTATGAAAGGCAAGGCTTTAACAAACATAAACATAAACCTATATGCAGTAAACAACATAGCAACTGAATACATAGAGGGGGGAATCACTAATTTATAAACAGTCATTGGGTGGAGGGTGTCTAGGAAAGCTCTTTAAAGAAGGCTAACTTTTGCCCCTCCCCTTTCTTATTTCTTTTGCCTGGATTTGTGAATGTGACAGCTGAAACTGCAATAGCTATCTCCTGCCATGAAGCAATTTTGAGGATGGAAGATAAAATTCAAAATTGCAGGCTGGGCATGGTGGCTCATGCCTATAATCCCAGCACTTTGGGAGACTGAGGTAGGAAGATTGTTTAGAGGCCAGGTGTTCGAGACCAGCCTGGGTAACATAGCAAGACCTGGTCTCTACAAAAAAAAAAAAAAAAAAGGAAAATTAGCTGGCATTATAGTGTGTGCCTGTAGTCCCAACTACTTGGGAGGCTAAGGTAGGAGAATCCTTTGGCCCTAGAAGTTGGAGGCTGCAGTGAGCTATGATGGCACCACTGCACCCCATCCTGGGTGAAAGAGTGAGAGCCTGTCTCTTAAAAAAATGCAAATCAGGCCAGGCATGGTGGTGTGTGCCTATAGTCTCAGCTCCTCTGGAGGCTAAGGCAGGAGGACCACTTGAGCCCAGGAGTTTGAGGTTGCTGTGAGCTAGGCTGATGCCAAGGCACTCTAGCCTGGGCAACAGAGCGAGACTCTGTCTCAAAAAAAAAAAAAAATGCAAAGCAGAAAGATAAAAGGAAGCAGGAGCATTAATGACACCATAGAACTACCATATCATTCCTGGGCTATTGCCAGATTTGCTTTTTTGTGTGTGAGAAAAAATAAACCTCTATCTTGTTAAAGCTGCTGTTGTGTTGGCTCTCTTTCTAGCAGCTGAACACAATTCCTGTTTGATATGGAGAGGATTTAAATAACATAATCAATAAACTTGAGTTAATAGCTATGTGTGGATTGATGAGCATACTATTTTGTGGGGAAAATGGACAAAGTAATGGAATGTTTAAAATATTAATCATGAGTGAGTCCACAAAAAAGTTGAAACAGAATTTTAAAAATAGTTTCCTTACAGATTATATTTAGTGATCCAATTTAAATAAAATTAGAAATAAATAATATAAAGGTGATCCTTATCTACTTGGATATTAAAAACAGATTTCTACATAACCTTGGATCAAATTTTTAAAAAGAAAAATGAAAACTATTTAGAAAGCAATGAGAGTTGTCTAGTTGCTTCGTTTTCCCTCTTGTGCTATTGTTTTATAAGAGTTGTGAGTTTTTTAGGGGGCTTTGCGGGGTGGTTTTACACTGGTGGGTATCTGTTGTGCTGATTCGTGTATAATGCAGTTCTGAGTATTTCCTTCAGGGCAGGTCTGGTCACAACAAATTCCCTCAGTGTTTGCTTGTCTGGAAAAGACTTAATTTCTTCATCAATTGTGAAACTTAGTTTTGCGGGACACAAAATTCTAGGTTGGCAGTTGTTTAAGAAGATTGAAGATGCAGCGCCAATTCCTTCTGCCTTGTAACATTTCCACTGAGAAGTCTGCAATTAGCTTGATGAGTTTTCCTTTGGAGGTTATTTGTTGCTTTCATCTTGCTGCTTGCGGAATTTTCTCCTTCATTTTGACTTTGTCCAGGTTGATTACTTTGTGTCTTGGGGATGTCCTATTTGGTATGAATATTCCAGGTGTTCAATGCCATCTTGTACGTGTATTTCTGAATCTCTGATAACAACAGGGAAGTCTTCCTCAATAAGTCCCTCAAACAGTTTTTTTGTGCTTTTTACCTCTTTCTTCTTCTCCCTCAGGGATACCTGCAATTTGAATGTCAGTTTGCTTCACAAGGTCTCATATCTCTCTTAGTGATTGCTCAGACTTTTTTAATACTCTTCTCTGCTTCTTTGAGTGACTGGGTTATCTTGAGAGCCTTGTCTTCAAGCTCTGAGATTCTTTCTTCTCCTTGGTTTACTCTGTTTTTGAAGCTTTCTGCTGTGTTTTGAAATTCCCTAAATGACTCATTTCTTTACATTCTTTTATATCCTTTCTTATGTTGTCTAGCTCTTTAGCAACTTTTTCACTGATTTCTTGGAATATTTTTTGGCTTCTTTTTGTTGGTTTTCAACTTTCTCTTCAATTCCATTCATCTTATTTGCCATCCATGTTCTGAATTCCATTTCTGTCATTTAGGCAATTTCCTTGTGGGTGGAGTCCACAACCGTAGCTCCATTATGATCCCTTGGGGATGTTGAGCTATTTTGTTTTTTCATGTTGCCAGGGTTCTTTTGCTGGTTTCTTCTCATCTGGCTCCTCTTCTCTCAGCTCTGGGTTAATAGGAATGCAGGGCACCTGTTTTCCTTTGCTAGGAACTCTCCTATTTACAGGAAGGGAAGGACCCTTGATGGAGCTTTTGTGTCCTCTGGAATGTTGACACATCGTGGAAGGGGTGGGTGCACTGAGAAACTGCAGAACAGCTGTTCTGTTTTATCCTGTTCCCCTGTGATTGCCTCAGTTCGAGCCAGTGCTGGATGGTCTTTGTGTGTGGGTGGAGGGATGTTCCCTAGCTCCTTGTTGGAAATTCCAGTTGGGGGCTGGGCTGCGCTGGTTAGACCCTCTCAGTGGTGGCTGCTGTTGTGGTGGATTGCTCTGGCTGGGGTCACCCAGTGAATGTGACAGTGGCAGCTGGGTGAGTCTATTTAAGCAGTGGTTGTGGATGACTGGACTATGGCCAAAATGCATATTCTCAGAGGAAAATTCATAGCCTTAAGTGTCTTCATTTAAAAAAAGAATATGAATAGCAAAAACAATTCTGGGCAATAAAAACAAAATGGGAGGCATCAACCTACCAGACTTCAAACTCTATTACAAAGCTGTAATATTAAAATCAGCATGGTACTGGCACAAAAACAGAGCCATTGACCAGTGGAACAGAACTGAGAACCCAGACATAAAACCATCCTCATATAGCCACCTAATCTTTGACAAAGCAGACA
>RJWJ010011708.1:0-43723 GCA_004363605.1 Indri indri | reverse complement strand
CTTATTAATTATTTCAAAATATTAAGGGAGTACAAATGTTCTTGTTACATGGTTTGAGAAAGGGCTCTAAATGTGCCCATCACCCAAATAGGGCTAATTATACCCATTAGGTGGGTTTTTGTCCCTCCTCTCCTCCCCCTCTCCCCTGCTTGATTTCCAATGACTTTTACTTCTGTCTGTGCACTTGTGTGCCCATCAGTTAGTTCCAATTTACTAGAGAGTACATGTGGTGTTTGCTTTTCCATTCTTGAGATATTTTGCTTAGGATAATAGTTTCCAATTCCTTTCAAATTGCTGCAAAAGATATTAATTCATCCTTTTTCATGGCTGAGTATTACTCCATGGTGTACACATACCACATTTTGTTAATTCACTCACGAATTGATGGGCACTTGGGTCGATTCCACATCTTTGCAATTGTGAGTTGTGCTGCAATAAACATTCAAGTGCAGTTGTCTTTTGATAAAATGACTTCTTTTCTGAGGGGTACATATCCAGTACTGGGATTGCTGGATAGAATGGTAGGTCCACTTTTAGTTCTTTGAAAAATATCCATACTGTTTTCCATGGGGTTGTGCTAATTTTCAGTCCCACCAACAGTGTGTAGGCATTCCTTTCTCTCTGTGTTCGCACCAGCATCTACTGTTTTTGGATTTTTTCATAAAAGCCATTCTAACAGGAGTAAGGTGATATCGCATTGTGGTTTTAATTTGCATTTCCCTGTTGATTACTGATGCTGAGCATTTTTTCGTATGTTTGTTGGCCAAATGGCTATCTTGTTCTGAAAAATTTCTGTGCATATCTTTTGCCCACTTTTTAATGGGGTTGTTTGGTTTTCTCTTGCTGATTTATTTGAATTCTTTATAGATTCTGGATATTAGCCCTTTATTGGATGTATATAGCACAAATATTTTCTCCCGTTCTGTAGGTTGTCTTTTTAGCTGTGCAGAGCTTTTTAATTTAATCAAGCTCCATTTATTTCTCGTTGTTGTTGCTATAATTGTCATTGGGGTCTTAGTCATAAATTCTTTCTAGATCAATATCTAGAAGTGTTTTCCCTACATTTTCTTCTAGAATTATTATGGTTTTATGCCTTACATTTAAGGCTTTTATCTGTTCTGAATTAATTTTTTTGAGTGGTGAGAGAGAGGGGTCCTGTTTCATTCTTCTGCATGTGGCTATCCAATTTTCCCAGCACCATTTATTGAATAGGGCTTCTTTTCCCCAGTGTGTATTGTTGTCTGCTTTGTCAAAGATCAGTTGGCTATAGGTAGATGGTTTTATATCTGGGTTCTCTGTTCTGTTCCATTGGTCTATATCTCTGTTTTTGTACCAATACCATACTGTTTTGGTTACTATAGCCTTGTAGTATTGTTTGAAATCTGGTAATATGAAGCTTCCAGCTTTGTTCTTCTTGCTTAGTATTACTTTGGCTATTCAAGCTCTTTTCTGGTTCCAGACAAAGTGTACCCAGTATCACCTTGATACCAAAGCCAGCAAAGGCCACAATAAAAAAAGCAAACTACAGACCAATATCCCTTGTGAATATAGACACAAAAATCCTCAATAAAATATTAGCAAATTGAATTCAACAAGAGATCAGAAAAATAATCCCCCATGACCAAGTAGGCTTCATCCCAGGGATGCAAGGATGGTTCAACATATGTAAATCAATAAATGTGACTCACCACATAAACAGAAGCAAAAACAAAGACCATATGATCATGTCAATAGATGCAGAAAAAGCATTAGACAAAATATAGCACCCTTTGATGATAAAAAACCCTCAACAAACTAGGCATAGAAGGAACATACCTCAAGATTATAAAAGCCCTGTATGCTAACATCTTACTGAATGGGGAAAAGTTGACAGCATTCCCCCCAAGAACTTCAACAAGACAAGTGTGTCCACTGACCCCACTTCTAATCAATATAGTGTGGAAGTTCTAGCCAGAGCAATCAGCAAGAGAAAGAAAAAAAGGGTATCCAAATTGGGAAAGAGGAGGACAAACTATCACTTTTCTCTGACAGTGTGATCTTGTATCTATAAAACCCCAAATATTCCACCAAGAGACCCCTGGAATTGATAAGTAAATTCAGCAAAATCTCAGGTTATAAATTCAACGTACACAAATTAGTAGCATTCCTATATAACAATAACAGTTCAGCTGAGAGTCAAATGAAAGACTCAGTATCATTCACAATAGCTATGAAGAAAATAAAATACCTAGGAATATACTTAACCAAGGAGGTGAAATATCTCTACAAGGAGAGCTGTGAAACACTGAGGAAAGAAATCACGGATGACACAAACAAATGGAAAAACATATCATGCTCATGGATCAGTAGAATCAACATTGTTAAAATGTTCATACTACTCAAAGTGATTTACAGATTCAGTACAATCCCCATCAAAATACCAACAGCATATTTCACAGACCCAGAAAAAAAAATAATCCTTTTGACTCCTGTGACCCTACAAGTCTCCTGATTTTTCACTGATATCTCTGGCCATTTCTTCTTTGTTTTGTTTGTAACTTCCTCCTCCCCCTACAGGCCATTAGATATTGGAGTTCTCAACTCTTCATTCTAGTCCCTCTATGTTTTCTGCTCTGTGTTTTCTCTAGGCCAATAGTACTCAAATGTGGCTGCACTTTGGGAATCACCTGAGAGCCTTAAAAATATTGATTCCCACCCTAGAGATTTTTACTTAACTGCTTTTGTGGGTAGCCTCATTACTGGAATTTTTTTTCTCAATGTGGACCTAAACTTTATTTTTATTTTTAAAATTTATTTTTTTAAATTGACAAAAATGCATATGTTTAGTTTGTACACCATGTTGTGTGGAAACATGTAAACATTGTGGAATGGCTGGCATGGGATTTTTAAAAGCCTCCCAGAGGATTCTAGAGTGCAGCCAATGTCAAGAATCACATCTCTATCTCTTAGTTATTTCATTCTTACCCATGGCTTTTATTACTATCTCGATTCGGATGACTCAACAGTTTTTATCTCCATCCCAGAAATCCCTTTTGAGTGCCTGGCCCAGAGAATCCACTTGGCATTTCCACTTTGGTGCTTCAAAGGAACCCCCTCCCCACAGCTCAAATTCTCTTCTGCTCTGGAGCCTTTGTATCTGTAGTTACCTCCACCTGGAATACTCATCCTCTTCTCCTTTATCTAGATAACTCTTACTCTTCCTGTAGTTCTTAGTTCTCAGCCTATTGTCACATTCTCCAGGAAGCCTTTCCTGGTTCCTCAGATGTCTCTCACAGCACCGCGTCCCACCATTTCGAAGCACTAATCACAGTTATAATTCTATGTGTGTGATTATTCATTTAATTCTGTCTCCCCTACTGGGCTAAAGATCCACATTTTCTTTTTTTTACCACCTTACCATATTTTGTGAGATCTAAGATGCTGCCTTTAAGATGAATTATTATTTTATGTATTACTAAGGAAAAAAATGCTTGCAAGTATAAGATGGACATCTATTTTAAGAGAAATACTGATTTTGATCTTAAAATGCAAGGCAAAAATATGTGCATATTAATGAAACACAGTATTTCTGGGGCCGCACACAAGGCCTGGTCTATAATAGGCACTTACTATTTTATTTCTTTAACACATTGCCTGCCACACTAGGAAAAAAAATTTCCTTGGGGCCATGGTGTTTTATTATGAAAATAGAATAAAAACTTTGAAAACAAAATGATCCTTTTTAATTTAATGAAAAATTTATTTTTTATTGTTTTCTGTACATGAGTTATATGCAACTGAGATAATAGTCCTCATGGCTCCCAAAGTGAAGAGATGTGTGAATTACATATGCTTCATGAGGCCCTGGACTCAAAACTAACGTGAGTTAAATACAACTCATATAGCAGTTAATGTGTTAAGAAGTAAAAGAACAATTCTTGAGGGTTGGGCTGCCGGTATGTTTTAAAAATTTATGAAGATAATGGGAAAGAATATTTAAAAGTTGGAGAACCCAGTTTGGGGATGCAAATATTGCTGAAAGGCAGCTAATATTTCAAGACAGCACTTGAAGCCATTGCTTCCAGCTCACGTGTGTTAGGCCTGAATCATCTCCCTGAATGTCTGTGGAATCAGACTACTCCCTAATTTCTTTATTTTAGTGTGTGAGTGTGTGTGTGTGTGTGTGTGTGTGTGTGCATTCTTTTTAAAAAATGCTTTATTTTTTCAGAGCAGTTTTAAGTTTACAGTAAAATTGAGAGGAATGTACAGAGAGTTCCCCTATGTTCCCTGCCCCCACACATACAAAGCCTCCCCCATTATCAACATCCCCCACCAGAGTTACATTTGTTACAGTCAACAAACCTACAATGACACATCATTATCACCCAAAGTCTATACTTTACCTCAGGGTTCACTCTTGGTGTTGAACATTGTATGGGTCTGGACAAATGTATAATGACATGTATCTGCCATCATAGCATCATTCACAGTATTTTCACTGCCCTAAAAATCCTCTGTCTTTCACCTATTTATATACCTCCCCCCGACCACTAACCCCTGGAAACCCTTAGCCTTTTTACTGTCTCCATAGTTTTGCTTCTTCCAGAATCATATAGTTGGAATCATACAGTATGTAGCCTTTCCATATTGGCTTCTTTCACTTAATAGTATGCATTTGAGTTTCCTCCATGTCTTTTCGTGACTCAACAGCTCATCTCTTATTTAACATGGAATAATATTCCATGGTCCAATGTACCACAGTTTATCCATTTAGCTATTGAAGGTCATCTTCAGTTGCTTTCAAGTTTCTGCAATTGTGAATAAAGCTGCTATAAACATCTGTGTACAGGTTTTTCATAAGTTTTCAAGTCATTTGGGTAAATACCAAGGAGCATGATTGCCGGAACATATGGTAAGAGTATGTTTAGTTTTGTAAGAAACTGCCGAACTGTTTTCCAAAGTGGCTGTACCATTTTTCCTTCCCACAAGCAATGAATGAGAGTTCCTGTTGCTGCATACCTTCACCAGCATTTGATGCTGTTAGTGTTTTGAATTTTGGCCATTCTAATAGGTGTGTAGTGGTATCTCATTATTGTTTCATTCTTTCTTTTTTTTTCTTTTTTGTTTTTTGGACAAGGTCTTGTTCTGTCACCCTGGCTGGAGTGCAGTAGCTTGATCATAGCTCACTGCAGCCTTGAACTCCTGGGCACAAGAGATCCTCCTGCCTTGGCCTCTGGGACTACAGGTGTGTGCCACCATGCCAAGCTAATTTTTCTTATATTTTTCTAGAGATGGGATCTTTTTATATTGCTCAGGCTGGTCTCGGATTCCTGGCCTCAAGCAATCCTCCTGCCTCGTCCTCCCAAAGTTCTAGGATTACAGGTGTGAGCCACTGCACCTGGTCCTCATTGTTGGTTTTAATTTGCAATTTCCTAGTGATGTGTGATATCAAACATCTTTTCATATGCTTACTTGCCATCTACATATCTTCTTTGGTAAAGTATATGTTTGGATTTTTTGCCCATTTTTTTGTTAGGTTGTTTAATTTCTTAAATAAAGGATCTTATTTAAGAGTTCTTTGTGTATTTTGGAGAACAGTCCTTTATCAGATACATCTTTTGCAAATATTTCTTCCCACTCTGTGGCTTGTCCTCTCGTTCTTTTGAGATGGCACCTTTTTTTTTTGGTCTTGTAGTTCAAGTTCTTCAGGTGCAGTTTCTGGAGGCTAGTGGAGAGAAGCATTCTACTGGATCTACAAGATCTACAAGAAAAGGAGGTTCTGTCAATTGTTTATCTGTGTTTAAGTGTTCTTTTCCCACTTGCAAGATGTGGAACCAACCTCCAATTTTGCATTCTGACTTAAATAAGAGGAGACATCTTTCATGTCTGGGTCAAGAAGGGCAATACCTCAAAGGAAGTAATTTAAGACAAATGATGGTAACTCAGGAACTCAAATCAATAAAGTCTCCTACCTCCCCACAGGTCCTGGCTTAGTCACTCCAGAAGTAGCACATTTCCAAATGCTCCAGCCAGATCTGACTAATGTCCCAAAACAGAACAGTCTGAGCTATGATTTCTTTGCCTCTCCTGTTCCAGTTTCTCTGTAATGGCAGCCTCCTTGGTTAACATTATTACCATTTATTTCCTTTCAATTTCAACCTATAGCTCAGCAAGAATTGGAAGATTGGAAGAAAAGGAGGTTGTCTTTATTTTAAAACAAATGATATCTCATTCCCAGCAAGGTGCAAAACAAATAGAAGGCATTTTTCAAAAGAGAAAAGGCAATTCTGTCCTTTTGGGGTCTTTTAGGGGAAAAAAAAGTCTGTGAGTTAATATTGTTCATCTGAAGTGGAGCAGGGAGGAACGGAGCAGCATGCAGAATGGGGAAGTTGGATACTTCTGGGTGAAGTCTCCTGTGTGATTCCATTGGTCTGATTGAAGTGAATTAACAGAATTTTTAGCATTCACCTAGTCAAATATAAACACGAAAGTGGAATACTAGGTCGACTGTGTTTTGGGTGTTATTTTTGGTTTTTGTGTTTCTTTTTTTTCCTTTGATCTTTTGATGACCCATGCTAACACTTCCTTTCCCCCACTCCTGTCCCCCATTTTCTGCTTTTATTTCCCTCTCATCATAGAAGAACAGGTACCCTTTCACTTCAGAGGAAATCCGAACATATATTGTCTTGTATTTCTTTAGACACATAAAAAATCCTTGATTTTTGTCAACCTTCTTCAGCTGTGGAATAAAATGTCTCTACCCTTCTCCTCTCACATCAGGCTGTATTTTGTTGTTGCTGTTGAATCGTCACTTTCCAAGGTGCTCTTGGGTTCCTTGCTTGCTTGTCTTCACTCAGCCACGCGCCAGGGGCGCATGTCGGGGTGTTGGGGGGACAGAGTCCAGAGCACAGTTATTCTGAGTCTCACAGGAACCCGTATTTTATTTTATCATGCTAAGGCTTTCCACATCGAGGACAACACAGTGGAAATTTCCTCTAGGATCACTGGTGAATTTGTCACATGGATAAAAAGCCCACGTTACTCTCTTAATGTAATAAATAATACATAATACAAGCTCTACAGGGAAAAATTAGTGTCTTCTAAATAATTGATTTCTGTTTTTTCTCTCTTTCTCTCTTTTTCTCTCTTTCTCTTTCTTTCTTTGTCTGGATCATTGTGACTTCATGTGCATATTTGATAAGTTTCCTTTCAAATACAAAGAAAAGTACGATTTTCAAGTAACCCTTTTAGACATTTGAAACATGCAGAAAAAGGTAAAAATCAAAAGGCTTGAGACAGCCAGTGGGAGGATGGCCTGATTTAAGAAAGCTTCCAAGGTGCTTCTTTTTATGTCAATTGTGAATAACTCTGATTTGTATCTACTTCATTCCTCCGTCAACTTTGAGAAAAAGGAGTTTGGCTGATCAGCGGGGTTTTTTGGTTTGTTTGTTTTTTCCTCCACTAATATTTAAGTACTAAGCATATTTAAATTTTTGGTGGGAGTAGGGGATAATTCATGGAAATTAAAGTTTGGGTGTTTTTTCCTCTCAAGTATTGTCCTATAATTGTGGGGTGCTTCATATTTGCAAAGCTCTTTCCCAGAGCCCCATGAAACAGCTGTCTGACCTCCCACCCACATCAGCCCTAATGAGCTAGGTTGTGCTATGGAAACAAACAGCCCCAACATCTTAGTGTCCAAAAGCAGCAAAGTTGGTTTATTGCTTATCATCCATACCCATCTTAGGTCAAAAAGGTGATCTGCTTATCATAGACACTCAGGACCAGGCTAACAGGGGCTCCTTCTTGACACCTGCTGTCATGATAACAAAGGGGAGAACAGGTGAGAGCATAACCATCATGCCCCCTTACCTTTCATTGGTCAAAGCAAGTCATGGGGACAAGTTTGATGTTATTAGGGCAGGTAATTATAAACACACCCCAGAGAATGGCAGGAAATATTTGTGGACAACCATATTGTCCTCCATGGCACCTTACAGGTAAGGGACTTGACGCTCAGAGATACTCAGACAATGGCACATGGTCACATAGGTAAACAGAAGGGGAGCTGTGTCTTCTGACCCCAGTGCTGGGTTTTACTGACTGTAAGGACGACCTGACCTACACGTGCTGACTTCTCCCTCCTTCTGGAAGATGGAGGGGCAGCATTACCTGCTTCTCGTGTATCCCTTGCATCTTGTGGCTCATCAGACCCTCTCATTTTCATATTAAAATCTTATGTTTTCTTAGATTCTCTAAGGCTCTCACTCAGGGGTCATGCGGTTATTCAGCTTAATGGAGACTATAAATGTGACTTGGGAGTTACGTAACTGAGTAGGCAGCTGTCTAGTCTAATTTCAGAGAGCTGAAAAGACTCCACGAGCACGCCCCCCCACCCCCCGCTCCTCCTCGCCTCAAGCTCCCCCTAATAGGTACTATTTTTAATAGCTCTCATTAATTGAGGTGCGTATGTGTCAGGAACTATGCTAAGTGCTTTACTTTCACAATCTCACTTAATCCTACAAGGTAAAGAGCATCAGTGCCCCATTTAACGGATGAGAAGTTCATGCTGCTTTAACTTCCCAAAGTCGGTGAGGGGTTAAACTCTGTTTTTTCTGACTGATAAATCTATGCTTTTGACCTCTATGCTTTGTTGCTTCTGAAAACAGGAGACAAGACTTTGCATTCCAAAATCATATATGAAATTTCCATGCAGACAGCCCTGGGAGAGGGATGAGTCCTTAGCAAAATACAAATAAGGTCCTTTAAGGACAGTCCAGTTTTAGAAGGGGAAGATTTAAGCAAAATTGGAGGAAGACTTGGAGAGGGATGCTATGGGATGGGAGTAGGAGAAGAGAAGCTCCCTGTGCTCATTTCTTAACAAAGTAACAAAGCACCACAAACTGGATGGTTCATACAGCAGAAATGTGTGTACTCGAGGCTAGAATTCCAAGATCAAAGTGTCAACAGGGTTGGTTCTAGCTAAGGGCTGTGTGAGAGACAATCTGTTCTACACCTCTCACCTGGCTTCTGGTAGGTAGCCTCAGGCATGGGGCTTGAGGCTTGAGGCTTGAGCCTTGGCGTAAGGATGATATTCTCACTGTGTCTGTTCATATCGTCTTCCCTCTCTACACATGTCTGTGTCCCAATTTCCTCTTTTTATAAGGATACCAGTTATATTAGATTAGGGACTCATCCTACTCCAGTATGACCTTATCTTAACTAATCATATCTAATCATATCTTTATTTCCAAATAAAGTCACATTCTGAGGTACTGGAGGTTAGAACTTCAACATATAAAATTTAGGGAGGCACAATTCAGCCCGTAATGGTGCCCAATGAGGACTGCTATAGCTTCCCCAGAGGCTGCCTGGAAAGGCAGTGAGCCAGCCAAGGAGAAATGGGCTGTGGATGCCCTGGGAGTAGGGGACAGATTCTGACCAGTGGGAGGCATGAAATTGGAGATCTCTGACCCTGTGGCCTTGGAAGCAACACAAGTCATTGAAGAATCATGTGGTCCTGAAAGCCAGGCCAGTGTGTGCTTTATAAAACAATCACACTTCCTACAAGTCCCTGCGTCCTACCCAGGATCAGTAGTCTGCAATGCAGGAGAAAAGGCCCTTCTAATCAAAAACATTTTCTTCTGCTTTTTAAAGTCATTTTGTGTCTTTTTAGTCCCTACCCAATCTCCTTTTCGGAATAGTATCTCATCTCCAAAATAGTCATTTTTACATTTTATTTTGGATAATTCACTGGATGGAAAATGGAAGATAAAATATTTAGGCCACACATTAGTATTCATGGAAGAACTTTTTTTCTCATTACTAAATATGTTTTCTCCTGAAAATCTTCTATCATGCTCCCCAAAGGTAGCAATATTTTGAAGCTACAGTGAGTAGGGTTAAAGAACTGAAAAAAAAAAAAATCTTTCTGAGCTGGTTTGTGCACTTCCATTTTCTTTTCAACCTTGGTCTCTCATGAGCCTTCAAAATACATAAGAGACTTATAGACAAATCACTTAAAGAGAAATATACTTGATCTCCTTGGGTTCAAAGGATTTCATGGAAAACTTCTGTGTGCAAAAGCAATTGCATTTATTCTCTCTGCCAGCTTAATGTTGTAAAAGTGTAATATGCATGTAACTTTCTTGCCCAGGCACTGGGGACAGCCCTCAGCCATTCTGATTGAGGTGGGTTTGTGATTGGTGGGCAGGGTGGTGTGAGGCACTTAAACACTGGGCTTGAAGTCAGGACTGGTCGAGACCTAACTTTACCATAAACTGGGCATGTGACCAGGCCAAACGCTCCATCTCTCTGGGCTCCAGCTTCCTCATCCTATAAGGTAGGGAGGAGGGGAATAGATGGTCTTTAAGGCGCTTTCCAGTACTAACATTCTGCAATTTGTGATTCTCATCGATTACAAATACAGTCAAATCACTGGTCTATTGAGTGGGGAGAAGTCATTCCTAGTTTATGTGCAACTAGATCTCCTGCTCATGACTTTCCTGAGGTGAGACTAGATGTATTAAGGGAAATTCTTATTGTCTAACTTAGTGTAAGGAGCTGGTTTAGCCAGAGAGGTCCTCTTTGGAGGGATGAGGTGTCTCTTAGTTAATAAAGATTGCAGAACTAGCTGCTTGGACTAGTGACAAGTCAGAGTCACAGCCAGGCCTCAGAAGAGTTGTAACATGATGAGGCCATTTCATCCTGGGAGCTTTGCCAGGAGCATGCTGCAACTAAAAGAATAGACCCCAAGTTACTTCAGCATTGAACATCTGGGTGCCGTGTACCCACCAGCCAAGGAGCGTCATGACTGAAGAGGACAGGAAAGTTGAACACCCCTCCTTCAGCATGCCCAGAAGCTTTCCGAGGACAGAAAGTGTGGGCGAGCTGGTCTTCTGAAAGACTGCGCCTTTTTAAAAAGGACCTTTAAATGTTCAGATTGAACTAAGCTTAAACCGTCCGGATAGCTACTTAACTTTCTCTTTCAGCTTGTCATCAGATGAGGCCTCTTAACAGGGAACGGATCAGCTATAGATCAAAATAAAGAAACTGTGTTCTCTTCGTTCATCTGAGTTGTGCTATAAATTTGGTGAGCTCTAAACTTGAGGAACCCCGCCATACACAAAAGAGGTAAAGACAGGGGATGCTCTGCAAAAACAGAGGGCAATAGCCTTGATCTGCCGCTCTTAGTACCCCCAGCATCCCAAGGCACCTCTGAAAGACAAAGTTTAAAACCTCTGGTGCTGAGAGTTGGTAGCAGCGTGGCCCTCAGTGTCAATCCTAGCTCCCCAACTTACTAGCTGTGCGGCCACAGGCATTCCGCCCGTCCTCTCTGGCGGGATTATTGTGAGGCTTCTATGAGAGAAGGAATATATGTAAAGCACAAGCCTAGGGCTGTGCACACAGGGGTGAGCCACAGATGAGGTGGGATGGGAGCATCGCATTGGAAATTATGGGCAGCGCCATGGTTGGTTCTTCCGCAAATTACATTTCATTCACCTTGGGACCTTACAAACTCCTAACTGCTGTAACCAAATAGCTAGACTTACGGGGAAATCAATCTGCACTCAGTCAAAAAAATCTCAGTGTTTTGTCCTCAAAGAGAAGTTCTCATTTCAAAGAGAGGAAGGGATCCCACTTTGTTAAACGTACAATTGGCAAATATTCCTGTAGCATGAGCAAATGGCAAGGTTTGAAAATATTTTCCCTGACACTTTCTTCATGCTGTATCACTTTGTAGATATCTTGATTGAATAATCATCTTGATTGAACACCACCAATAAAATCTAATTTCCACCTTGGCAGAATTGTTCTCACACCTTCATTTATGAAATGTCTCAAGAGATGCTCAGGCTACCAGTAAAAATTTCTCACTACTCAGGCACTACGGAGATACCTAGGTAAGATATCTTAGTTGCATTTAAAGTAATTTACCAATACACTGGGGGTTGTATGCATTGGTGGACAGAACCCTGGAGAGAAAGAAGTCTTGTCTTGGCTCATCCACTAGTAAGTGGCTCAACTAGAACAAACTCCATTATCATTATTTATAAAATAGATTGCAATATCAACTTCCCAGGTATTTGGGAGTTTTAAGTGGCACAGGTAATATTTAAGAAATAAAATTATACACTGTAAAGCTTTGCTTATTTTTATTGGTTTTTGGACTATCCTTGCCATTCAGTGGTGTCCTACACACCCTTTCATTGTAGAGGTGCTTATAGTCTCCTTCTGTGGTTGGAGTATAATTCTATAGTTTAAGTCAAAATTCTTAGGATTTCTATAGTTTGGCATTAAGCATTGAGCAGAAATACGAGGAAGCAAGCAAAGCCTTGGTGTGGTGTCAAGAGAGCCCCATTCCTTCTAGAAACTTTCCTAGAGCTAATAGGTTAATGGTGCTTCTTCCAAGATGCTAGAAACACACAAAAGCAAAGATAAGATCACCTGACAAGACCTTTGAGTCCAAGCGCCTCAGAATCAGGGGAGAAGGCCAGGCTTGCAGACTTGCTCTTTCAAATTCCCCAAATAAAGCTACCCTTGCACCTAGCCAACCAACCCTGCCTATACTGCCTCCCTCTCTTTTCTGGGAGGGAATGGGGAAAGATGCATTGTGAAACAGGTGAGAGCATTCACTTTTTTAAGCCTTTGTCAAAGCTGGCATGAACTAGAAATGGTGTTGAGGAATCATGCATGCTGATGACTGTCACCATGGCCCATGCAATCAAAATTCCAGGTTGTGAAGCAGAGAATGAGGCCAACTGATGAAGACAATCTCTGTGGCCCTGGTGATCATATTAAGCAGATCAAAATGAAGTATCTCCCAGGCCTTCATACTGTCAATATTTTAAAATCTACTTTGACATTGTCAGAGCCTCTTTTCCTTTTACTTCTCAGATATGTGTTAGATATAGCCACCACCTGCTTTTAAATCAATTTCCTTTTCCACACAGGCAGCTCTTCGTGTTATGTAATCAGGAATCAGGAAACCACAATCCACACAAATTGCTTCTCTCTGCTTTTCAAAAAGAAATGATATTCATCACCATAAAACATACCCCCAGGTCAGTTCTGTGCTTCTCTCCTATATTTGAAACATATAAAATGGAGCAATAGCAATGCAGGCATTTTAGGAGGCAAGGGTGGGTTTTCCATTGAATATTCAACTGAGAAGCAGCAGCATTTGGATACTGTTTCCAATGACACCGCATCATGCCCTGGGTACTTGTTCAAAGTCTGGTTTAATATACAGCTTAAAAAAATAGGCTTAGGCCCTATGAAATCACTAAGTAGTCTTTGTCACTTTATATCTAATTGCTTTCTTTTATCTCCAATTTGAAAGAACAGGTTGAAAAATTACAGTAATCAGAAAGAATTTGACCATACGTTTGCTTGAGAATCTTCTAAATTGCTATTTATCTAAAGCCTAAAGCCAGACTCTTGTAAAAAAGGGTCCATTTTTTAGTAGCTAGAAATAGATATCTGTCATGGCTTTGATCAGGAAAGCAATGAATGAGAAGTCCTGGATATCAATATAAAATGTTGCCCTCATTTATTTTTCCTGAAAGAAAAAATATATGTAGAAGAACTTATGATCAAAGAGACAGCTGCTGATTAAACCTCTCACTTCCCCAGAGAAAGAAGCAGGTACTATACAGTTTGAAATGTAGATAATGATAAAAGGTGACTTCTGATCCCCAATGACGCGTACATTTTACACCTAAGAAATAAAAATCTATACAAAAAAGTGTAACTGTAGTGTTTGTACCCTCACAATACCCTGGAATAAAATAAAATAAAATAAAATAAAAAATAAATAAAATAAAATAAAATGCCACCTTTACGAGGAAGGGAAAAAAAAATTTTCTCATAAAATTATCACCATCTCTTTTGTTTTATTTTTCAAGGGGCTCCTCAGAATAGCATTTGCTCCACGAAGGTCGGCTCAATGCAGACCAAGCTCTTTCACAAGTCACCCCAGCTCCAGGCTACAAGCTCCATGAGGTGGGGTTTGAATGTGTTTTATACATCATTATATGCCCAGCACCAGGCATGCGGCTTAGCATAAAGTGGGTACCAATGACCAAATGAATGATTTTCCATATCTTTGTTCATGCTCTTACCATTGCCTGGACTAATCTAAACCTTTCCGTCAGCCCAAATCAGCCCTTTCCTATCTTAATGCATATATATGTCTTCTGCAAAGTGTTTCTGGGCAAAACCCTATCCCCACTCATTATGTCCTTATTATTAATTCATTGAGAACTCACTCTCTCCACCTTGATTCTATTTACTGTCAAATGTTCTCTAATTATTTTTTCCCACCTCAATTGCAAGTTCTCTAATGACTGAAAACATGTGTTATTTGTCTACCCCTATAGGACCCAGCATAGTGCACACACTTGGTGGATGCATCATAAACAATTGGGAACTTGGAATGCAAATGACAACAAGTCTTCAAACACCACATACCGATAGTGAAATCTGGCATTACATGGGGCCATAATCTCTTTAACAGGATCCTCGTCCACATCCCAGCCACAAACCACTTCTTCCTCCCCGCCCAATCTTTTAAATCATGAGTTCTCGAGGTTTTCATAATAAGAAGCTAGTTATTGTTGACGTACTCTCAGCCCTATCGCCTTATTCACCAGGTTGGTGAGACAACTCATCTGTCCAGGATGTCCATCAGGTGGGCTGTAGATTCTAGGGGAGGGTTGTGCTGAGGTTACAAAACAGTAAGAACTCAACTTTAAGTGCTGACTAAAACAGTCAAGCTCTGAAACTATAAGGTGCCATGTATTTAAAAAGTGGTATGATTTTGTGTGTAAATGCAAATGTTTGATTATCTGTGAGAAAACAGAATGATTCTAATGTTTCCTTAAAATTGAAGTCTATGAGAGAAAATATGGCCCTCCTCAGGGACTTGAGCAAGATGAGTAGGCTTATGTTAGATGACAACCCCGGGAAGTGGTCTCAGCCTGGGTTCTCCCCAAAGCACAGCCTGGCAGAGGTGTGGGAACAGGGAGTTGACTTAGAAAGTAACCCAAGGCAGCAAGAGGGAGGGTCAAGGAAGCAAAACAGGGAAGGAGGGAAAAACAAAAGAAAAATCTTTAACTGCCCACCATTACACTCCATCCCGCGAGGCTTTCTGAGGAGTCTACTAACACGTAAGGAATGGAAAAGGGTAGCAATTGCCCATCAGCTTCTGCCCCCTGTGTCTCCACACTTCCAGAGAGGCTCCTGAGCAGGTAGCAAGGATGGGAGGGTCCAAGGGAGAAGATGTCAGGTGGAGCCTGCCCAGAGCTGGTTGAAGCCTGCCTAGAAGTGGTTGCCACATCAGGGCTAGAGGAAGAGGAGGAGCTGATAAGATCTAAGCTGTGCAGAGGACAGCTCTGCTTAAGGAATATTCTCTGTGGCATCAACATCCCAGCAGGTCATACGAGCCCTGATGGTGCAGAGGGGCCTGGCCTCTGATGTGCTGACTGTCCTCATGTTACGAAAGGCCTTCAGCCACATGTGGCTCAGACACAGAGCCTGCTTAACTTCTTATGAATTCAGTTTGCTATACCAAGCCTTTTTCCTCTAAGCTAGGGAATCAACCCAGCTTAGAGAGGAGGTGATTCAGCATTGCTTACTAAGAAGTCTAACTCCCAGGCAACATTGACAGAATTTGTTATAACATCTCCTTGGAAACCATTCCAGTGTCTGAGCCTCAGAGTACCCAGGCATCCCACAAATATCAGAGACAGGTGCTAACAAGGATAATGGAGGACAGAAATCAAAGGCTGCCCTTCAAATGACATTATACATATGCAACCTACTAACAGTTTTGGTATTTGTTGACTTTTCTTCCCTAAATTCATCCAATTGCCAATTTGATTACATCCTTCTTCTACTCAGAAATAATTTAGGAAAATTCATCTAGTCTTTTGACCCTAGGCAATCCCATGGTACATTTATAATCAATAATATTTAAAGTAAAACAAATTCATCTTCTAAGCCAGTAACTAAGAAAAATGATCATTGTCAAACAGCATTTAGAGTTCATATATTCTTAGTCACTCAATAGTAGCCAAATAGGCCCCAAGTGCAGAATATTAAAATTTTATGAACAGAAATTTCCTCTAGCTGTTTTCACCCCCAAATTTTAGGACCATCATACTTTGAAGCAAAAAAGTAAGGGCCATTATTCAAAGCCATCCCCAGCAAGTGGTAGGGTAATGGCTTCCTTGAAATAACTAAGACAGAATACGAACAAATGATCATAAACGCTGAAAACACTAATCTACAGCAATGTACTTACACTTTTTGGACTATAAACCACACACTTCTCCCTAATGGCAGGTAGTTCCATCTCCTTAAAATGTTGGAGCTGATTTGGTTTTTTCCTTGTTGAGATCTGGTTCTCCATATTTTCCTTTGATTTTGTGAGTTGTTCTCACCGCTACCGCCGTGATTTTTGAAGACATTTTATTTTTATCCAGTTGGTTTCTATTGTTGGCTTCCTTTTGAACAAATAAATCATGTTTAATGATCACTGATATTAATATTTCTTAAAGCAAACTCCAATGCAAACTATCTCTTGCTTAGAGAAGCCACCTGTGCTCCTAGAACACTGTCTGATTTGAAATTTAGTGTATTTTTGAAATGAGCAATTTTTTACGTGTGTGTGTGCCACAAAAGAAATGCTTCTTAGCAAAAATGCTATAACACCAAGCAGTTAATACAAATTCTAAGCACTATGTTAACATGAACTAATTTAATTCTTGCAATAACTCTGCCAGGTAAAGCTTGTCATTGCCTTTTTGAAAATAAGCACACTCAGGTTTACAATAGTTAAGTAAATTGACCAATAGCTTATTTGTTGCAGATTGTTTGAATCTAGGTCTCTTTCAGTCCAAAGCTCATACTTTTCCCACAAAATTTAGAAAAGAAAAGTTTAAATAGGCACAAGAGGAAAAATATGCTGCTTTTATTACAACCATTTTTTAGGTCTCTTTGTACAGTTTCGGTTCAATCAAATGCAAAACACATTTTGCCCAGAGAACCTTTCACTGTAATTTCAAAATTTCCATAACTCATGAGGAATGCAATCCACAGATCTCTAATCTGTTTACCTTAACATCATCAAAATATCACATGCCCTGAAACTGTTTGGGGTCTGGTGCCTTTTGTCTTTTTAATCCCAGCCTGTTTTCCCCTAATCCCAAGCTACTTGCCAATAGAAGTGATGTCAAAGTCCAAAAGATGTGAACTTGGTTTAAGACTGTCACCTGCTTAGAGAAAAACAGATTGTAAAATTTGTAATTTAAATGTGATTCTTCACATGCTTACAGTAGAAGAACCATCAGGACACCAAAGAACCATGCTGGGGTTGTTTCCTCTCCATAGACTTCTCCCCAACTATTCCTCCTTCTTCCCTCTGCTGATAATACATTTTCATGGAATCAAATCCTGTATCTTGAAAGGAACTCAAAAGAGCTTCAGATCTTTACTTTTTAAGGCATTATCATTGCCTTTTAACAAGCAAGGCACCTGCACGCTGGAGATGTTAAATTCCTTGCCTAAAACTACCGGGAAGCAGAGTAGACGGGAACTTTTACTGCGGTACCTTTTTTTTTGTTGTTGTTCCTTTGGTCTTTTCCTTCATTTAAGATGTCAGTTCATTTTCAAGGGTCCTGCTTTTGGGTTGGAAGAGACCAAAAATAAGTTTGGAACATCAGTACTCAGAGTGAATAAACTTTGGCATGTCAATGAGCATTTGTACAAGTTGGGCGTTGAGCTGGTGTTCTGGGGATACCACGGCAAACGATAGAGACGTGCCCTGGACGCCCAGAGCTCATCGTCCAGTGGGGTACACAGTGAGCATGCAGTTACTGCACACCATGGTGTGTGCCCTTATAGGAGGAGTTCAGGGTGTCCTGGGACCCAGAGGAAGATCTCCTAACCCTGACCTGCTGGTGGGGAGGAGAGAGAGAAGGCCTTCTGGAGGAGACAACATATCTAAGCTAAGACTCAAAAGACAAATGAGATTTCACTAGGGGAAGGAAAAAAGGGACATGGAGGAGTGATTTGGGGAAAAGCATTTCAGTAAGAGGTTAGGACCTATGTAAAGACCCAGAGAGGAGAGAGAACAAAACGAGTTCTGGAAACAAGGCAAAGGCCCACCATCCAGAGTCAAAAAGATGGACTCCAGCTGATAAAAGCACCCATTGATGGATATGTCTGGTGGGCCAAAACCCACACAAGGGACCTGACAGAATCAGGTGGGAGACTGGTGTGGCTTTTTCTGTACATGTCTGATCTCTGCAGCCCAGCAAAGCCATGGCAATCCTGACCAGTGTCTGCTACGATTAATTAAGGACTGCTCTGAGACTTGCTAATTGGCCGTGGACCATTTTACAAGGGCACAGCAGAGAGAGGCATTCGAAAGTGCCTGTAGATGGTCAAAATGAACTCAAGGTATATTTTTAGACCCACCACAGATAGTCTGAACCAGGGATATCTGAAAAAGTTGAAGAGGAACATTTTAGCTCTCTTAATTTTCTGGAAGGAATGTGTTTGGGGCTCAGGGAAGGAAACATGTTTTTCAGGCCTTTTTTGGGACAGTGAAATAATTCCTTCCTAAGTTCAGGCTGCAGAGGAAGGTGCTGAGTGTTTCCGATGGCAGCTGTGTGAGGACAACTAGGTGGGAGAATCCTGTGCCTTCCCCTGCCACTGTCTGACCGACTGTCTCACAGAATTAGAGCCACCTGCCAGCAGATGTACATGGAGCAAGGAGTGGCCTGGGCACCTCCACTGGGCGGCAGGACTCAAGGGACCCACTTAACTCCTACCTTCCACTTAAAAAACACAAACCAAACCAGACAAACCTACAACACAAACAAAAGGCTCTTGTAATGCAAATACGTGCCCATTATATAAAAGAGAATTTCACAGATTCACCAATTGGCCCAGATTTCCCCTTAGCAGAATTTGATTGAAGCTTGACACCTTGCCCAGGGCCGTATGATAAACAAATAAACAATCCCCCAGAACAATCTTTGAGCATTTAATATTTACTGGGCACTAAGCATTTTTATCTTCATTGTGTCATTTAATTCTCACAATAACAAAGTAGGGTAGATATTTATTTCCCCATTTGATAGAAGAAGAAGCTGAGGAACAGAGAGGTTAAATAATTTGCCCTAGATCGCAGCTGGGGAGAGGGAGGCAGGCAAAACTCAGAGCCTGTCCGATTCCAAAGCCCACGTGCTTTTTATTACATCATACTGCCCCCAAGAAGGGCAAGAGAGATTTTGAGGTCACATGAAACGTAATACTTTGGAAGTACTTTGGGAAGACTTAGCCTTGGCCTCTGTTGGCAAACTGATAAAGTAGAGGACATTAGGCGACAATTTAAGTTAAAAAAAAAGAATGAAATGAAAAAAATATCCTCTGATGAGTAAAAATCCTATTCCAAAAACACATTCCTTTTTATAAAAAAAAAAAAAAAGGAAAAGCATCTTATCCTGGAAATAGTTGCAACCGATGATCCACTTATTTCAAGGGATTGTTTTTTTTCCTGGGGAATTTTATTTTATCATGTAGTTTTAATTGATAAATCATAGTTGTACATATTTTGGGGGGTATGTGATATATTTTGATACCTGTATACAATGAGTAATGATCAAGTCAGAGTAATTGGGATATTTTCCACCTCAAATATTTATCTTTTCATTGTATTGGAAACATTACAATTCTTTTCTTCTATTATAGCTATTTAAATATACAGTCAATTTGTTAATTAATAATTTTCCTACTGTGCTATCAAATAAAAGAACTTGTTCCATCTCTTTAACTGTACTTTCGTACCCATTAACCAACCTCTCTTCAATCTTTAATCTAACAACAGTTCAGTGCAACAGAAGTGGAGTCTTCTTTGGAGTTTGAAGCATTGGTGCTGTGACCGTGTCAGGAAGAAGGTGTCTGAGCCCTCCACCTGAGCCAGTGGGGCGGGGGCCTTCTGCTGCTAGGTGGTCTCAAGGCCCCTTCCGTCCTGCCAGAGCTCACTGTATCTGTGCAATGTGATTTGAGGTATTGGCGGCTGGGCCAAAAAAGCTGGGGAGTTTGTTCAACTCAAGGACAAAAGAAGGTCCAACTATTTGAACACACTGAACAATCAATTTCAGTTAAAGTGGCCAATTCTGGAAGCCCCGTTTAAAAACAATGCCTAAGGCAGAATTTGAATTGGGAGGACATGCACTAACCCAGTGCCTTTAGGCCAGCTCCACTCATCCGCCCAGCATACACCAATAAACTTAGGGTCTGCTTTCTTGTCAACTCTCTACCCTCCTGACCTTTGAATTCACTCTTTCTCTTCTGGGCAGTGCTCAGCTTGGAGGTGGCAACACTGCACTGGCTTAGTTAGGTGTATCCTAGCCAGATGCCTGGGACAGCAGCCTATGTGGCCATACTTGTGTTTTTCCTCTATATCCATACTCCTGAGCGTCCAGCGACACCACTGCAGTAGTTCCTTCATGTTGCAAACATAACAAGGACATCTCAACATTTTATCCTCTTCAAAGAATTGTCAACTGCTTTCAAAAAAATAATAACTTTCATTTTACCCAGATGGGGCTAAAACCACAAATGTGGCAACATTCATAGCTTTTCCTTTTCCCTTCGACTTTTATCTGTTTAGAATCTCTCCCCGACTCTGCAATAGTTCTTTCCCAGCACTAACTTCTAATTATTTTTGTTATTGTTGTACCACCACCATTGTTTTGTTGTACCACTTTTATCATTTGCTAGGTTCCCATATATACATGAGTGCTCCCCAATATTTTATTGGTCTATTTATTTGCCTTTGCACCAGTTCTATACTGTTTTTGTTACTAGGCTTTGTGGTATGATCATAGCTAACAGGGTAAGTTCTGTTTCTTCTCTTTGATCCTCTTTTTAAGCCAAGTTGACTTTGCTATTCATGGAAGAATATATTCTTCCACATACATTTTAAAATAACTTTATCACATTCCTCACAGAAATCTAGTTGGAATTTTGATTGGTATTACATTACATTTATAGCTTAATTTTGGCAAGAATTGACCATTTTTACAAGACTAAATTGTCTCGTGCAAGAGAATGAACTATCTCTCCATTTAATCAGATTTTTTTATATCCTTTAACAGAATATAGAAGTCTTAGACATTCTTTGTTTTGTACTATATACTTCATAAACTTTGTTGCTATGGTGAATGCTATTTAGTTTCTGATTAGATTAGATTTTTCTGCTAAAGATAAATGCTATTGATTTTTTGTGAGTTGACCTTGTATCAGGCAACCTTTATCTCCTTAGTTAGGGATCAGTTTTTGGAGGTGGAATATTATTTCTACTAGGTTCAATTATGATTGGTTCTATTACATACAAATAAGTAACAGGTATATGAAAAGGTGCTCAACATCACTAATCATCAGGGAAATGCAAATCAAAACCACAATATATCACCTTATACCTGTTAGGTTGGCTATTATCAAGAGGCCAAAAGGTAACAAGTGTTGGTGAGGATGTAGAGAAAAGGAAACCCTTATACATTATTGGTGGGAATGCAAATTGGTACAGCTATTACAGAAAACAGCATGGAAAAAAATTAAAAATAGGACTACCATATGATCTAACTATCCCATTTCTAGGTATATATCCAAAGGATGTGAAATAAGTATCTTAAAGAGATATCTGCATCACTATGTTCATTGCAATATTATTCACAATAGCCAAGATATGGAAACAACTGAAGTGTTTGCTGATGGATGAATGAATAAAAAAATTTTGGTGTATCTGTATATATACAATGGAATATTATTGAGCTTTTAAAAAAGAAGAAAATTTTGCCATTTGCAACAACATGGATTAACCTGGAGGACATTAAGTGAAGTGAAATAAGCCAGAAACAGAAAAGACAAATACTATATAATCTTACTTATATGTGGAATCTAAAAAAGTTGAACTCATAGAAATAGAGAGTGGAAGGGTAGTTACCAGGGGTCAGGGTTGGCAGAAATGGGGAGATGTTGGTCACAGCATACAAACTTGTAGTCATGAAATGAATAAGTTCTGGAGACCTAATGTACAGCATGGTGATGATAGTTAATAATAAGGTATGGTATACTAAGAGAGTAGATCCTAAGTATTTGCATGACACAAAAAAAGTAGCTATGTGAGATGATGTGTATGTTAATTAGCTGGATTTGGAAATAGTTTCACAATATATATTAAAACATTATGTTGTACACCTTGAACATACACAATTTTTACTTTTCAATTATAACTTGATAAAGCTAACAACAAAAAAAAAAAGAGTGGTTCTATTTGCCTTTGTGGTAGGAATTTCTTAAAATTGAGGCATTTTTTTTTTTTCCCCCCCTAAGGCCTATATTGCCACAACTAAGACTTGTCTCTGCAAATGCAAAACTCCAGAAGCAAGACCAGAGGCTGGCTGGGGCAAATGGATAACAGTTTCCCTGTGGCCAAGGAATACAAATAATTGAGAATAAGACCAAAAGTCGGCCACTGGTCCAGGGCTCATGCTCAGAGAATCAATGATAATAATTCTTACAAACCACCTAACTCCTTACTTTCTCCAAGTGCATTCATTCTTCCTTGCTTCCTCATTTCAAAACTTCCAGGTCTCAACTTCAAGCAAAAGCAGCCAAAAGCAACCAGTCAACAACGGGCCCCAATCAGTGGCAAATACTTTGGAAATCAAGGTGGAAACCCTGTGTCTTCCATCTCTTCCCAGGGTGTAGGAAGAAAGAAGTGTAGGGGCAGGGCTTACAAACCCTGGGAGGAGGAGCCTTTCCTTTCAGGATATTTAGCAAGCTTCCTTCTCCCACTGAATTGTAAATGGTGTCTATTCTGGCACAGGGAGGACATAGAAGGGTTAAGCAATTTGCCAGATTTAACAGGACAGGGAAAAGCCAAGATAGCATCCTGGAATTTGATCTGGATGAAGAGCCAGTCTGGTGGAGGCTGTAGCTCTCCATTACTTTCAAAGGTATGTTTTTTAACCCATATTATCCAGACTTTTTTTAGTTCCTTGTTTTATTTTGCTTCTACAATTAGTCTTCAGGTTGATTTGGAAAACAACGATAACAAGAAGAAACAACTCTGAAAGATGTAGAAAGCTAACGTTCTCCTGCAAGGCTTTAAAGAACCACCATTAGTTAGCACATTCCCAGCATTTGGGTACAGGCCCTGCACTCACTGCTTCCAGTAATAATTTGCTTCAGATAATTTTGCTATTGGAGTGTGTTTGTGATAGGTGCTCTGACACCTCTGAAGGCAAATTCCAAACTCTTCTGGAAACTATTTTGTAAAAGAGAAACAGTCATGAGGAAGGATTACTAAGGGGAATTTTGGAAGCTGGCCACCCAATTAGGGCACTTTTCTTCTCCAAGGATGTGTAACTTGCGCTCACAGCTCAGTATTTATATGGACACAGCCCTTGCACTGTGACATTTTTAGAAGAAATTAAGCTGCACCAGAGATCTGGGATCAGTGACAGCCACACTGGTCTCCTTGGAAAGAAAAGTGCTCCCAGGAAAAGGCAAAGGACTCACCCCTTAATCATACTGCCAATCATTTCTCATAAGTAAGATTGCTAAAGGGATAGGAAAACACCACCTTTGTTCTACATTTAGGAGATGAAGGAGGACGGTGGGGGTGGGGGGGGGATGCTGAAGAGGGGGAGGAGGAGAGGGAGGATAGAAGGATACTGACCGTGAAAGTTCAAGGTAGGGAGAGGGAAATAGAGCTAACAGGAAAGAAGTGCTAGAATGGACAGGGAAAGGACTCAGAAGAGCACCTGGCAGATAACAGCAGGGAGAGACAATGGCTATTTTAAGTCACATCTGGAATTACCTATTACCTTTAGCCATGTGAAAAGAGCAGAGACTTTAGAAGCACAAAGAATTGAGCTCAAATTCTGGCCCCATGGCATTCCAGCTGAGTGATCCTGGGCTTGTTACTTAACCTTTTTGGACCTCAGCTTCCTCACGTGTAAAATGAGGTTAACAATCTCTACCTTGCAGTACTGTTATCAGGGTCAAAATAATGTACCTAAGTCCTTGCACATTCCCACCCCTACAGCATGGTATCATGGCTGAGAACAAATCCTGGGTCTTTCTCAAGACCGATTAGCCAGAAATGTTCTGAGGCTAAACTGCTGTGTTTATGCCTAACTTAATTGTCTTGGTGGAAGCCAGAGCATGAGACCACACCCCTGTGAGTGGAGGTGGAGCTTCCCTGAGGGAAATGGGAACCACAGCTGACATCTATTCCTGGTGGAGGTCAAGGTCAATGCTGGGACAGGAAATCAAGACTGCGGATGTGGGCAGATGTTGCAGGGGCCACTTCTTCCTCCATGGAGGAGGAAAGGCCTTATGATGGTTGGTCTTGGGCTTTTCTTTAGGAGACACACTGTAGGGTATTACCCCTGGAGAGGAGAAAGATGATCTCTTCATGATGGTGGCCTCGGGGAGAAAGTCAGAGGAGCTTCCTCAGGACCTCCTGGGCCCAGCAGGTCTGAACCTCACTCAACGGTTAGTCTCTGGTTGATGTCTTCCTTCTGCCATCCCTGACTCTCAGTGAAACTTTTCAAAGAACTGCAACCTACTCTCCATTGTCCTTGTGGGTCAATGAGCCTAAGGGAAGCCTCCAGGGGTACAGCTGAGAGTAACTAAGGCCAGAGAGAACCCCTCTCCAGGCACAGGAGGGGCACATGTAGATGCCAGCATGGGAAGCAAAGGGCAGCATTCCAGAGCCTGAGTTGCAGGTGACAAACAGGGAGGCCTGGAGGAGACGTGCTCCAGAGTGCCCAAAAGATAGGAGGACATTCCATTAAATGCTGGACTTTATGTCCTCAAGTGGGTGGCACATTTAAAAGGAAATATAAGCTCCTTTTAATTAATACATTTTTCAATTATTATTAACTGCAGTCTGGAATCAACATATTAGCTAGTTATCTTCCAGCAAAACATTAAAAGCAATTTATTCTACCATTCCTGGCTTTGGATGTGGGAACCCTCCCGCCATGGAGGTCAGGTTCTCAGAAGACCCACACAAAAGCACCCTATCCATCCCCACATGTTCCAGGAAGTGGCCTGTCACAGAAAACCCTTTGCTCCTGACACTGGAAAACCTTCCTCTTTTGAAATGTTTGCTAACTTCTCACTTGCTCCTTTGCAGCTGACCGAGGACTGTGAACGTACCTCAAGGTCAATCAGTCTCGCCTGCCTAAATTAAGACATCCCACCTCAATAGAAAGCTGGACCATCAGATTCTTGCCTGAATATTTCCTTTTACTGTCTAAAACTTCCTCTCTTTTCTAACACCCTTAAACCCTTGCTGAAATGAAAGTGACAGCAGATGGACTCCCTTGCTGCAAGTTTATGAATAAACAGCCTATGTTAATTTTGTCTTGAACCTAGTTTGTCTTTGCAGATGGGAATTCAGACACAGAAATATGGCATTTGCCAAATGAGAAATTTGGAAGAGAGACCCTAGAGAAGCAAAGGGTTTCCATTTCTTACAGTTTTCTGGTTAGAAGGGAGCCCAGAGGGGAGAGGGATACGGCACCTATGAAAATAGACCTGGAGTTCAAGGGAAGTTTGATGTCCTCTTCCTCTCCTCTTGGCTACATGTCCTATAAGCCTTTATGGGAGAATCATGGTGCCTCAATGAGGCAAACAGGCAAGAGGTTCCCTTAATCATGTGAATTGCTGGAGAGGTAGAAAGGGAAGCTTTCAGGGAGAGAGGATGTCACTGGGTCCTCGTGGGTATAGCTAATGAAAACTTCAGGGCTTAATGTAATTTTGAAATATAAAATATATACACTACATTGACACATCAAATCAAACCAAACTCATGTGTTCAACATCTAGCAAGTTCAGGGCCAATATGTAACTGATAATAAATACTACGTAATGGGAATTTAATTCAAATAAAGCAACTCTGGCAAATTTAGACATTTTTACCAAAAAATCCAGATTCTAAGTTGGAGATTTTTGCAGAATTTAATGAACAGTGCATCAGAAGAGGATATGGGATTCTAAGATGCTCTTTGGGGTTGGTCTGGAGGGCTTCATTGGAAATGACTGGATGTCCTAATTTGGGAAGAAGTTTTGAGTCCATTTTCTCTAAAGTCAATGAGCACTGGTTAGCTTTATTCCACACTAGGTAGGATAGCAAATACATTCCTTGTGCCACTAAATTGTCCCCAGGCTTCAGGGAAGTGCAGGTACAAATGAGTTTTCAGTGACACTAATGCCCAAATCCCAGTGGGTTTCAGCACCCACTGCCCCATGCAGGGTCTCCACGTCCTCCCTCCCCCAGTCTTCCTCGCTTATTCCCCAGTCCTCCCTGGGGCAGTCCCGCTGCTGTCACTGATGCCCTTCATGAGGCTGCACGTCTCTCAGAAACAGTCTCCTCTGCTGCTCGCTGCCCTTGGCTGTCAGAGCAGCAATGCCACCCTCAGGCTAATGGCTCTGAGTGTAGGAGCCCAGGAGGAGAACTGGCTTCTCAGGTCTGGAGTGTACACCTGAGTCTGAGACCACCTGCCTCAGTCCCTACACTCACAGCCATTCAGAAAAAGCGAATCCTTCTGTTTTGGTCAGGAATACCTCTTTCCTGGGGGCCTCAAAAACAATGCCTTAGGCTCCCATAGGCCCAAAGGGCACAGGAACCATGTTATAAGGAAATCAGCCATTCCTCACTGCTTTTCTCTCTCACTCATCTTCCCCTGCATACAATCCCCTCCCCTTTCTTCAGCAAAACAACAAAGCCCCAGGCATATCAAAATCTAGTGAGATCAGCTAGATTTTTCTTAAACCGCCACATTGAATCCCAGCTTGACCTAGCTGAGGGAGACCAAAACCCTTAATTTGAACCGAGCCCCTGAACTTCAGTGTGGAGAAGAAGGGTGGTTTAAATTTCGTTTCACTCTGATCAGCGTATACACCTAGGACTGATGTGAGGGCAATGCACGGATTGGCAAGGGCTTCTTACTGGCTGCCAGGAGCCCTTGGGGGGCAGCGTTGGGAAGGGGACACCTTCTTATTTAGACTGAGGCACACCTCTAAACTCCTGACCTCTGTCCAGAAAGCCTTTCCTGGTCCTGCTACCCGGCTGCAGCCTCTGCCTGTTTCAACCTACCAGACCTCAACATGCCTCTCAAGCAGCTCATACCTTCCTCTGCTTTAGGATTTGTTGTAGGAACAGCTCGATATATACTCTATTTGATTTTATGGTTCACAGTGCAAGAATCTCTTTCCTAGGCTGAGGCTTTGCTTATGGCCATTGTTGAGCAGCGTTTGTTCATTTCAATTAAATTCTGTTCAATTTGATGGTGCCCATTCGAGGCCAACTCTTCCTAGAATGTGACAGGAGAAATTGAGCTCATGCAATAAGACAACATCCACCCCTCCTGCCCCACACCCCCCAGCACCCTGTCCCTGTCCCAGTGGTAAACACTGGTATAAAGTCGGCCTCACTTGCTGGACCTGCTCTCCTAATTCTCCTGGACACAGACCTATTCCACTGCTTTCTTGGAAATGCCTTTGGTCTCCTCCCACTAAGACCCCCTCCCACTGCCCTTCCAAGGCCTTGGTGCGGAGGTCCCTCCTTCCCCTCAGCTTTCCCTGCAGGGTGGAGTTGCTCCCGGAGCTCCCACCTGGCCTTCTGACAGGAAGGTGAGAAATGCCCAAGTAAATCAACAGAGGCTCTCAAACTGGCAAAGACCTTTATTTTCTTTTTAGAATTACAACACCTAGTTTGGTGAAACAGAAGGTTTCCTGAGCTGCCTGTGGGAGGCTGAGTTGTTTCATCACTTTTGAAAGGCAATTTGGCTAAGTGTCAAACACCTCTAGAATGTTCACATCCTTTAATCCAGCGATTTTATTTAGAGCAAGTTTTCTGCAATTCACAGGAAAAAAAAGAAATTTCAAAAGGTGCGTAACCTCACTAGTAATAAAGAAAATGTAAATCAAAATACCAAGATTTTTTTTTTTTTAACCATCAGAAACAATGTGAAAGGTAAAAAAAATGTAAAAGTTTGATAAAGTGGTAAGGGTGTGAGGATGTGGGCATTTTTACATACTGCTTGTTTGAATGTGACCTGGTCCAGCATTTCAGGAAAATTGCCTGGCATTATACATTAAAATTAAAAATACATGCCCCTTTTGAACAAATAATTCAATTCTAGGGACTATCCTAAAGAATTAAAAACATCAGTACATAAAGACATATGTGGGTATTTAATGCAGCATCATTAGAAACTCCTAAAACTTATAAACATGTAAGTCTGTTTATGAGAAATGACAATCAATATGGTACATTCACATTATAGAGTATTATGAAGTTATTTAAAAAGAATTAGAGCCATTATGTTTTGCCTTGGAACATCGCTTGAGACATATTAAGTGAAAATAACAATTTCAAAGAAACGTGTATTGTAAGACTATATTTTTATTAAAAAAATAAACATTCAATTTCTCATTCTTTAAAAGAAATGTTTATTAAAACCTAGCTAGTTCCGTGCCAGGCTCTAGAGATATAATAGTGAAAAACACATGAATCCTGTCTTCCTATGCACTATTTAAGCAAAGAAATGCATAGGAAGGAAATATACCTCAAGAAGTCATGGAAGGGAGGCAAAGAATACTAATTTTTCTTTTTTATTCCCTGCATTGCTTGAGTTGTTTCTATGAATCTATATCACTTTCGTGATTTTTAAAATTCACACACACAGTTAAAAAATACATATATCTTAACAAAATAATCAGAGAGGCACGTGGAGACTTAAGTACAAGGACATGTTGTCAGGCAGTAGTTTTGAGCTTGGCTTTGCAGTCTACAATCTGGAGTGTGGTGCCATGTCTGCCACTGATTCAGCTGTGTGAGCCTGTGTAAGTCACTTGACTTTCGTGTCTCAGTTTCCTCCTCAGTAGAATAAAAATCATAATAATGCTCAGCTTGAAAGATGAGTGTGAAGATTAAATGAGATGATGTATGTAAAGCATTTATTAACAGCACAGTGTCTGGCGTACAGTAAATGCTTAACAAGTGGTAGCTAAAAAAGTAGATAAGAATGTTTACTTTAGTATTGTTTAAAATTGCAACAGAAACTTAAAAGGTCTAACAATTGCTAATATAAATATGGACATTCCTTTAATGGATATTATGAAGTCATTAAAATGACATTATAAAAAAATTTTTGATGAAATGAGAAAACAAAAATTGATTTTCTAGTGAACACAAACATATGTTTACTATAATTTCCATAAAACATGCATCTGTGTATATGCATAGGAAAAAGCTCTGGAAGGAAATGTGCAGGATATTAACAAGTTTTTTGAAGCTTTTATAACTTCCCCTTGTCTATTTTCCAAATGATGAGCAGTAAAACCTCTCAGAGTGAAAAGGGCCTCTGTGCTTGCCTCCAAGCATAGAAGATGGGAAAGGACAGGTTGTCCAACTTCCATTCTCCTTCATCTGGTAGAGGAGAAGAATCCCAAGTGGTTGTGGGAATTGCGGCACTGTTAAGTTGGAAAAGAAGGCAAACGGATTCTCTAAAATGGTAGAGGCCAGCCTAGGTCAGAAAAGGGAGACACTCAGAGGGCTTTGCCTGAGAGGGTGGAGATTCTGATTAGGACTCAGAACTTTAGAGCTGGAAGTGAATTTGGAGATCATCTACTTTCTTGCTTCTCCAAGTGTGGTCTGTGGATCACCCAGGAGCCTGCTAAAAATTCAGAATCTGCAGTCTTATCCCAGATCTACTTAATCAGAATCTGTAATCTAACAAGATTCCCAGGTGATTCTTTTGCACATTGCAGCTTTAGAAGCAAATGACATCTCTGTGATTTATTTAGATGGGGAACTGGTCACTCTTAAGAGATGATATGATGATCTCAAGGTCACACAGCCATTTTAGTGGCAAAGACAGGACCAGAAACAGGTCTCTTAACCCCTGGCCCATTGTTTTCTCAGTGTATCTTGCTCCCCACTCTATGTCACCCAGCTATTCACTTTATTTGGTCTACATTATGTGATACCTCCTCCCAAGTCTTTTCCATTCCAGCAATTTCTACAGGTATGGCGTTTTATTCATTATGCCTTTATTGCACTGAGATAAATTATTCTTGCTGTATAGCAATGGGTGAATTCAAAGCTCTGAAAGTGTCTTGGTCTAACTCATTGCAAGCTTCTTAAATGTCCATTGAAATTGGTCTTTAGTGCCTTATAAATTTGCTGTCACCAGATCCAAGTGAAATCATGGTCCAAAGGACAACTGAATGGCTCAAAATTTCTGACCACAGACTCCACACAAACATCTTCCCTATCCTGCTCTTCCCTTTGTTGTGTATTCTACCTTGGTCCTGCTCCCATTCTCTATTATTCTCTTTCACTTTCATCAAAGATTTAATTATGCTCCAGGATTTTGATCACAGATTTATTAAATGTTTAAGTATATGTCCCTTGAATGATGGTTTCTCAGTAATGAGGTGCATTCAGAAGGAGAATAGCAGGTCAAGCGTGGGTGTAATTTGGAAGAGTTTGACATCAGCCATTTCATCTCTGACAGGGTTAATCACAGCTTTGGTTTTTCAAGATTCAGACTTGCTGGACTGTGCCTGCCAAGGTCAGTTGGAGTGCCCCAAATTAATTTTAAAGACACATGGCTGCTTAGAGTTCCTTGAGTTCAATATTAAAAAAATACTCATTTGATTTCCCTTCAAATTATGAACCAAAATATAAATTACCTTGAAATGGCTAGAAAACATTATGCCGGTGTAATAGAAAAATAAAATCAATAGATGTTGTTGCATTTACAAGGCAAGGCAAATTCTTAGAGAAAATCTGCCTTTTTGAAGACAATATATAGGATACGTTGGGAAAGTTGAGTACTGAGTTAATCTTATTCGATAAAGATTTAATTGATACCTCTTCTGTATAAGACATTGTTTTAGATGTAGTAAGGGGTCCAAAAGAGCTCTCCACTGGAGTTTGTAGTGTAAGCATAGGGATAAGAGAAATAGTAGACATCTGTCATTTCAGGCAGAAATATCAGAATCATAGGAGAGGTATATGTTCCGTGGGGGCTTGTCCAGAATGCTCATCTGTATGTGGGGGTCAGGAAAGGCCACAACTAGAATCTTCAAGAACAGCTTTTAAATACACAATTTTTAAAAGGCCTTTTACTTTATTTGTAAACTTAAAAAATTACAACTACATATGCAGATTTTCTAATAAGTTAAATCAGTCAGAAGTATATAACTATCTACCCTTTCACCTCTCCAATCCTACCTCCCCTCCAACAAAACTAATTGGTGTTAACCGTCTGGTATATTCTTCCTCACCTACACATATATCGCTGTCTAAAATTTTGCTTTGCTGCTGTTGTTGCTTGTGTGGTTTTTATTTTTTTAACCAAAATAGGATATTATATATATATGTGTATATATATATATATATACACATATATATATATTATTCTGCAACATTTTTATTTAATCAAATCCCAAATATTTTCTTAGCTTAATATATATTGAGGTGGTCTGCCCTTTCCATAGTGATAGACATTCAGATTGTTCCCAGGATTTTATTACACAATGGGTTGAATTATGATGGAAGAGATGGGATCAAAGAGTCAAAAAGGCAAAGAAACATAACTTTGGGTCAAAGTGGTCATGGTCCCAAGAATTCTTCTGTAGTCATTGCATTGTTTGCAGCTGTGCTAATAGTGGTCCTCTCGTTGGTCCCCTCTGGTTTCTGGGCTCTTCGGCTCTCACTGACAAGTCTCACAGGCCCTCTTATGTTTCATGCTATACCAGAGATCCAAGTATTTCTTCTTCTAATTATGTCTTCCCTATTCTCACACCCTGTTAAGAACTGACGCATACCTCTTTCCCAGAGAGCAGAGGTCAGTAGAATGAATCGTCTGTCCCTGTAGTCACCACTGATTGAATTGAAGTGGATACATGATCCCTACTGGACCAATCAGATGCTGTCTTCTGAGAATTTAGACTTGGGGCCTAGAGACATGGTGAGGACGGTGTGAGGTGCTGGAACTGAGAAGTGGTGTGCGACTGAGGTGGGGCCTTGCATGTGAGCCAAATACTTGCCAAAAAGGAGAAACAAAGAAGTTCAGATTGCATGGAAAGTGCCAAGAACGAAGCCAAGTGTAGGGAAAGTGAGGGTGGGGTGGGGGAAGAGAGAGAGAGAGAAGGAGAGAGAGAGAATCCTTCTTCACTTCCTATTGACTCATTTCCTGGTTCTAGTCCCTTGTAAGCACTGATTATACTTTCTAACCTTGGGTTCTGTAAGACACTTCTGTCTCCTTCTATTAAGTTCCTTTTGTCTACACAAATTTGAGTGAGGTTTTTTGTTTGTTTGTTTGTTTGTTTTGTCTTTGGTAACTCGCAACCAAGTGATTTTTAACTAAAACCTTTGGCCAGGAGTGTAGTTAAGGTAAAATCATTCTTCCCCTCCAAATTTAAACTAAAAGAGAGAGAGCATAACATAGCTGTGTTATTGGGGGATGTGATTGCCAACTTTCTTTCTGTGTAGAGAGGGATATAAATTGTGTGATTTATTAATAGAAGGATGTTTATCACTATTGGATATATCCCAATAGTGTAAAGACTAATGATTGTCTGTTTTCAATAAATGTTTTCCTGAGAGATTGAAAAAAAAAACTCAAAATGTTCCATACAGAGAACTTATTTGAGGTTGTACCTCTGGTGTGAATTGAGTATCAGAAGAATCAGGGCACCCAGCCTGCTCCCATGAAAAGTGTGGACTTAGGAATCAGAGATGACTGTCTTGTGTTCTGCCACAATGTCTCAGTTCATGACCTTAGAGCCTCATTTTCTCTTCCGTGAATTGAGAACAATATATCAGGTTATTGGGAAGCATTAAATGAAATAATGTATGTTATGCGTGGCACATGGTGGGCACTCAACAGTGTTAATTCCATCTGTCTCTCTTCTCCCCATTCCCCTAGCTCACCCGCCCACCACTATTTAGGAATCTGGCCCCTTTGATCATCATCTTTTCTAAGATTGAAGCTGCTCTTCCCTCCTCCCGGTGCCATGGAGCAAGGTACAGAGAGAGGCCCACAGGAGATCACGGTACTTCAGCCAGTGAGAAGATACTAGGAGAAAGTAACAGAGGCCTGGAGAGGTGGGGCAGGTGGGGAGGGCTGCACCTGCAGCAGAAACCCTTGCGCATATTGCTGAAATGAAAAGCTATCAGGAAAAACACTTTCAGGACCAACCGTTGAGCTCTCTTACTACTCCAAAGACCAACTCTCCCAAATAATTAAAATGCTAGGTTGTTTGGAGACAGAGCCATAGATAATGGCATGTGGTTGCTCCCTGAGCTGTTTGCTCATTAGCTAATGGTTGTTCCCTAAGCAGTTTTCTAAGCTGACAGCTACAGCTACTTATAATTTAATGTTGATTAAATATGGCCATGTGTTGGAATTATATAATTAAAGATTGACCAGTCTTCTCTCTGAAGAGCTTACGAGCTGGAATGAATAGATAAATGCACACACATGCACTCACACTTAAGAGACAATAAAAGAAAGCAGTTTTTAAAAATTAGGCCATGAATCAAATTGCTGATTGATGTTAAACAATTATGAAGTTCTTAGCACTACTGGTTTCTGTAGAACAGATGAAGACTTTTTGTTTAATTTGTAGAACTCTCATTATAAAAAGAACAAAAAGCCTTCCAGAAGGACTGATGCTGCCTGGCTTATAAAAGTAGGAGGCTCTTTATCATACTTGCTTGTTGTGCTGCATTAAGTCATCCATTAATAACACAGTTCACTGGCTTACTGATTCATTGATCCATTAATGTATATAACAAACTGTTTTGCGTACCTACTGTGTATCAGGCTCCAGGAATACAAAGAATAAGAAGCCATAAGCCTTCTTACCATAGGAGCTCTCAAGATAATGGGGAAGAAAAACATATGGACAGATAAATTGTACTAAAATTGTGATTTATAACAAAAGTATAACTATGCTCTGAGCTTTCAGTCTGGTCAAGGGAATGACAAGATTTCACAGAGGTGACATGAGAGATAATCACCTCATTTTACATGCCTAGAATTATATATATATATATAAATTCTAGAAGTATACATGTATATGTATACCTATATACACATATACATACACACGCACACACATGCTGACGATGGTTACATGCCCTTCCTCTGCCTCCTAGTGCAGGTACTAGTACATGTGGGAAACAGTCCTTTGGGAGGAAAATGAAAACAGAAAACTCAAGTATATTTACAGTTGGAGTTCAGACACAGTGTGTTTGGGAGACCACATACATGTGTGAATGGATTCTCCTGGAAGCTAAATTTAAGAGCAATAATAGGACTGTGGAGAGAGAAGTCACTGAAAGAAAAGGAGCCAGGCATGAGCAGCCAGACTGCATGACAACCCTGAGGTTCAGAGGGCAGTGGTGGTTCCAGGTGGCTGCATGGACGCATGTCCCCAGCTGGTTGTGCTGGAGACGCATGGGCACACTGGGAGGAAAAATACACAAGTGTGGACAAAACAAACTGCCTTCCTGATTCAAGGGTCAAGGGACCATGCTTTGGGGTCCTCTTAATATTGTGTGACATGAAGAGAAAGTTTTCTACTGCACACACATGCACGTGTACACACATACACACACACACAAACTGAGCCACCATGAAATCATGAGGTGAGAACATCGATGTTCAGGAAACAGCATTAGAAAGTTTCATTATAGAGATCCCTTAAAATAAAGGATTCCCTAGTGCATCCAACTAAAGTTTCATTTATTTCACCATCTGATAAGCACGCATCAAGTTCCTATTCTGCACCAGGGGCACTCAGTGTTTAAAAACACATCTGTTAGTCACTCACCCTTTCTCTCTTTGCTCTAAGCCAAGGGCCTTTTTAAAACAAAAGACACACAGAGGCTAAGATGGCACGATTGGGAGCAGGCTTGGAGTGGGGAAGAAAGTGATGTTTGTGGAGGAAGATATAAAATCATTATAAATGGAGCTGGGCACTGCATGGAAACCACTCCTTCTCATGCACCTGGGGCAATAAGACAGGTGGACAATGCAGGAACAGGGGGAGCCTTAAAGAAACGGGTGTGGAAGGGCAGGATAGCATAGTGGCTTAAGGCAACCATTCCGCAGTCAGAGAGGTTGGACTTGACTTCCAGCCCTATAACTTACGTTGAGCTAGTTACTTTATTTTGCCTCAAATTCCTCGTCTCTAAAATGGGGAAGTTAATTGAATTTACAGTGTTTTATGAGGATGAAATGAGTGTAGACCAGTAGTTATCAATGTTTTCAGGGCAAAACAATCCCTTTTTCACATCTCTCACACCCAAGTTTTTACTGTGGAAATTTTCAAAGATGTCATGGGTGTCATGCTGTGTTACCCAGATCCTCCATTTAGAACTGAAGAGTTCATTCTCCCAGCTGCTGGATGCTATCACCGCAGCCCTGCTCAAGGTCATGCCCCCTTCCCAGGGCAGTCCACATCCAAAGACTGCTTGACACCCAGGGTTGGGGGCATAGGGAAACAAGGGTCCTGTCCTCTCACCCTAACATGGGCCAACAAGGAAGGGCCATTCCAGCCCCCAACCCCCCACAGATTAGCACAGCCGAGTCCTTGCACTGGCAACACAGGCCAGCTTCTTCCTCTGCCCAGTCCATCTTCCTTTCCTTTGCCCCACAGTGTTGATCCAGAGAGCATTTTCTAATAAACGTTCTAATAATCTCCATCTCAGAGTCAGCTTCCCAGAGAACATGACTGGTGGCAATAGAAAAGTGGGAAGAATAATACAATAAGTACTCCTAGGCCCTCCACCTAGATTTGACAGTTCTTAACTTTTTGCCAGAGTTGTTGCATCGTCTTGTTCAATTTCCCTCTTTCCCCTCCTCTCTTGGTGAAGCATTTGACACTTTAACCCTAAACACTTGGACATTTATTTCCTAAGAATAAGGACATTTTCCTCTAAATCACAGCACCGTTATCATACCTAAGGAAAGTAACAATAATTCTCTGGTGTCCATTCATATTTAAATTTACCCAATCATCCAAAAATGTGTTCTATAGCTCTTTGTTTTCCAGCTGGGATCCAATCAAGGTTCATAAACTATGTTTGATTGTTATGAGTCTTTAGCCTTTTTTAATCTAGAATTTTTTTCTTGGATGACAAGGTTTTCAAGAGTCAGGCCAGTTTTCTTGCAGAATATTCCACACTTCAGATTATCTGACTACTTCTTATCTGTCATTGAACTGTTTCTTATATGTCCTGTATTTCCTGCAATCCAAAGCACCTTCTGAAGGCTCGATTAAGTTCAGAGTAAGCATTTTGACAACAGCACTTCTGAGGTGCTGTTTGTGTTTTATGTTGTATCCTCTCAGCAGGCACCTGATGTTTAGCTGTCCTCCTGTAAATGATGCCACACCTGGTTCCTTGGTTAAGGTAGTGGCTCTGAAATCACCCCAGTGCTCTATGTTCCTTTTTGTAATTAGTAATTACAATGTAGATTGATATTTCAGTACAGAGCAGAAAATATTCTGCTCCCTGACAATCTTTCAGTCCAAGATTTTAGTGTCCATGGTCTTTGCCTGAAACAATTACATGTTGAAAACTGTGCGATAGTAATTTTCTAATTCTGTCTTTCATTTCACTTTTATTAGGTGGCATTCTTCTGTAAAGGAAGACTTTCCTGCCCATCCCATAACCCTCTTTTTCTCTTTTTTTGTGTTGAATATCACTCTGGATACACAGATCTTTTTTTTAAATTTGATTTGGCCAATGTGGGCCGCTTCAAACTAGTTTGTGTCTTTTTGGCATGAGCTCATTAGTCTTTGAGCACTTTTTCCTTTCCGGTGCAGCAAGATATCATAGGCTTACCTTCTACTTTCACTTCCCCAGCCCTTGAATCAGTCATTTTTTTTTTTTTTAAATAAGGCTTGATTCCTTTTAGTGGAAAATGATATCTAGAATCCAAGATCCAGGGACTAGTTATGCTCATTGCTATTAAAATGAAAGCACCTTTTGAAAATGAAATCTTCAGATCCCCAAAAGTAAAATAGATAGGAGGGCAGCTTTGATTTGCAGCTGAGAGCTCAGAGCCCACCTCCATCCCTAGGATTCCACTGTAAGAGGAGTGAGACAATGAGTAACTTCTGCTTCTTAAACTGTAAATTTTTTTTTTTCAGGAAAGATATCAATGTCGCATAATCTAAAACTGAGTGTCCCATTATTGCACTCCAGGTATCAAAAAATGTTTGCTTTCATCTTACATAGAAAGCATTTATTGTCATCGAAATTGATAAATGCCAACTTGAACAGAAGAGCGATTTCAATTAAGAGGTGTCTAATTCTGAAAAAAATTTTCTGAATTTTGAGAAGTCAAAGACATCAACCACTGAATTTTTCCTTTGTTTTGAATATTGATTTTTCTTTCTTTTGCCAAGGGAGGTATTGGTGTTTGGATGTGCAAAAAAAGGGCTCAATATTGATTTTTATTAACAAATTATTAATTTTTTTCATCAAGGTACTAGAGTAAATATATTGCAACAGTGAGAAGAATGTTGTTCTTTTCCTGATACTTAGGTCTCCTTAAATATGAGAAATTATACCCTATTCCCCTGTGACAAGAGGCAGAGCACCAGACTCTTATTACTCTTCTCCTTAGAGCCATGTAATGGACACTTTATTAGACACGATTAAGCTGAGAGGCTATTATGGAGAAAGAGAAAGACAGGGGAGTACAGACAGTGTAGAAATGGCTCCTTTTGCACCATTCAAATCCTTCTCAGTGACATTCCAGAAAGTGCTCAGAATCACCTGTGGGGAGAACCCATCATCATTTTCAAAGCTGTTTGAAATACATGGACTTTGAGATACACTCAGGTATAGTAATTTCTATTCCCTATCAAAAAATAAACATGTGGTGAGCCAGCATCAAACTAAGCACTATGATACATGCAAAAATCATCTTTTCAGGATCTTATGGTCTATTGTATGACACACACACACACACAACATGAGCATGTTAAAAAATACATGATTTACAAGGATTCAGAGCAGCACAATGTAGAAAGAGTACTGGAACAAGAGTCAGAAGACCAAGGCTCTTGTCCTGCCTCTTAAAAAAAAAATTTCTGTATTGCTGTGTGACCTTGGACAAGTCACTTTACCTTCCGCGTGCTCTAGTTCTTAAGCTGCAAAACGGAAGCCTACACTATCTCTAAGGTCCCTTCTGGTGTTAACATTCTGTAATGCTTTGGTGAGTGAGCTTGGTGACCTGCACGAAGCCTTACCTGTGGTAAGCATTCAGTAAAGATCTAGTGGCTAACCACTGGCAGCTGTGACTGGATTCTCAAGTGAGAGGTACAGGAAACAAGGTGCAGCAGAAGTTGAAAGGTATAAGAAACACCGTAGCCTGTGTCAATGACCTCTAGCCAAACATGACCGGGAGCACAATTGCAGTTGGACAAGTTGGGTTTACTACTTGTTGCGGGGAGGAAGAACAGCTGCTATAGGGAACTGTGGAGCATGTCAATAAGAAGTCCTCAGAAAGGACTTGCTGTAGGATTTGGGCTTGCGTTAGGTGATTGGGGGAATTTACAGAGTGGGGTTTTCTTCAACTGATGCTGTCAAGAAGTGAGAGTATTTCAATGAGTAGCTGTCTTAATAAATCTTATCTAGGACAAGGGAGGAGAAACTAAACCCAGGTTAATACTGTAGTTGGGAAAGAAGCAGTCGTCAATCATATTAGCAGGAGGAGGGTATGTCTGGACATTTTTGTGGCAGGACAATGTTTGTGTTTTGTCTGTGTTCAGGCCTTGTGTGATACCAGTGTGTTGTGACATTGTTTATGCTCAGCAGCGGAGCACCAAGGCCTCGCTAATAGCGCAGGCCATCTGGCTGTGAGGTTGCTCTTCCTCACCTGGGGGCACAGGCCTGCCTTTGACCTGAGTAGCACATGCAGGACCCATCAGCTCATCTTCTGCTGCGGCATTCATACTTCTGCAGCCCACAGATCGGATGGCAGAGGAGATGAATGTCAGTGGCTGCTTCTTTTCTTTCTGCTTCTTTGTGTACAAACCAAATATAACCACTCCTAACCTCCCAAATTTATGTGTTCTCGGTTTAAGTGAGCACTAAAAATTAATGACAGTCTCTGAATTTTAACTCTAAATTCCCTGGAGGGAGAATATGATTCACCTGTTTAGGTCCGATGACTGCGCCTGTCCAATAAATTTTGACTGGGAGGGAAGGATTATGCAAGACAAATATTGTTCCTCTGGCTTACTCTGTAAAGGAGGGCAATCATCAGAGAAGGAGGTCACACGTTGGACATTGCCTAATGCAGGGACAATTTACCCAGAATCCCTGTTAGGGTCTCGGTAATAAGGCAGAATAATAACAAAGCTATTACCTTTCAAGGCTTTAGTGCTGTATAGAATCAAAGCATTTCTATCATCAGTTTTAACCCTTCCAGGCACCCTGCGAAACGGGTATTACTTATTTCCACTGAAAATTGAGGAAGGTAAGGGACAGCAGAATTAAGAGATTTTTCCTGAGCCTATACTGCCTGTTAGTCTAGCCCTGTTAGTCAAGCCCAGGCCTCATGATTCCCAGGACAACTCTCCCTCCTCAATGAGGGAGAAATAGCTTTCCCCAGACCCTTGGGGCACATTAATGAGGGATCAGTGGGAATGTGCTCAAGGCGAAATAGCTAGTAAAAGACTGTGCCAGGTTCCACCTCGGTTGTCTAATGCTAAGCCCAGCACAGGAGTAGTGAAACGCTAGCAGAGCGGAGAGAGGGAGCAATCTTATAAAGAATGGAATTGTTTAATTGCTTTTCCTCTGGAAGAGGAGGGAGGTGGTGGCAAAAAAAAAAAAAAAAGCGGTGACATAAGACTCAAGGCAGGCTCTTCTGACACCTGGAAGGTTTCGATAAAGCACGGGGACCTCGCTGAGGACAGAAAACCCATGAGATGTGGGGGCCTAGGGATAGGAATGGTGAGGAAGACACCAGGGATGATGGGGTCAGTTCAGTGTCAAGTCAGTGCATCATCTCCCCTCCCACAGCCCTGTCTTTTATGTAAAGATTAAAGCGACTACTTCACTTGGTGGGGGGCAGAGAGAATAATGGCAATGTGGCTGAAATCCCCTCAAGCTCTCCAGCTCTATGATCTATGATTTTAATAAACTCTATGATGCCAGGAGACCCTATAAAATTGTCTCTGGAGCTGCACTCTATCCACTTCCCAAGGGCAACAACAATTGTGCACTGAACTCATTTTATAGATCTGGTTCTTTCTTACTTTACTGGGCTATTCTTGGGGAAAATGCCCCCAAAACGCATCACATCCTGCAGGATCTGGCACTGCGGCCATTAGCATGACAGATGTCACAGTAGTTCATGTTGTCATCAAGACTCTAACCGGATATAGGCTTTGACTTGAGCTGGTGGAAGATTTTTAAACTCCCTGGGGGAGTTGCCAGTGGGTGTTCAGAGGAGTGATGAGCCAGTTAGGTGATCCCTAGACTCAGAGCAGGCAGAAATCCAAGGAGCATCAAAGCATTTGGGGAAGTTTGGTATAAGAAGGTTAGAGCCCCCAGTAAGGTAAAGGACAAATTTAATAGTGCTCAGGACATTTCTTTCCATGCTTCCATAAAAAAAAAAAAAAAAAAAAAAGAGGCAATTTTTTACCTTTTGATTTCTTACTCTAGGAGCTGGAGCTGATTTTAAAGGATCAGTAAACTAATCAGTTCAGCTCCCGCCTTTTGTCAGGGCACAGATGTTCCCTGGCTGCAAAGGGGAGAGCCTCTTGCTTGGTGGCTGGAAGGTACTCAGGAAGGAGTGTCGGGAGACAAGTATTCCAGCCCTCAGACAAAGACCCATCAGCCCCTCTACTGTTTGAATGTGTTGGGGAAGGGGTTCCTCCACCAGGGTGTTCCCGGGGGTCTTGCTGGGGAGGCAGCAAGTGCAGTCCTCAGAGTCTGCAGTCTGTTTGCAGTGCTCGGCACTCGGCACTTGGTTAGTGAGGGAATGGACGGCTCCACCCAGAGGATGCCCCTCGCCACCACCTGGCATTCTCCTGCAAAATGTTTAAGGCTAAGTTTGTCTCTGGTACCCCAGTATCACCCTCAACATTTCCCCAGCGCTTACTCCCGCTGTAGTGGGAGGCTTCCCTCCCCTGCTCACTGTAACTTGTTCACTTTGCAGCAACAGCACTGTTGTCCTCCACCCGCCTCCTTGCCCCTGGCTGCAGGCAGTTCTCTGTGGGCCACTCAAACCCCATAGAGGGCTTGGGAGGTAGGAATGGCAGCCCCACCCTGCCCTGGAAGGACAGTCACATTTCCACCCCTGGAGCTGTCAGCTCTGCTAACCTGGAGTCAGACCCCTGAATGCTTCACCCACAGTAACGGGGTCCTCTTTCCTTTTCTGCCATGACGGCGTGGGCTGATCTGCAGGTCATTCAGCTCATTCCTCTCCCCTATCACAGTCTCCAGGCTCAGGCCATACGTCGGAGGTCACAGGCTAATTTTCATTTCCTAGTCATCTCTGATCCCAGGGAGTAGATACCATGAACAAAGCTCATCCTCCCGAATTGAAAAAAGTTATGGACAAGCAGTTATCATTGAAATTAAATGGTGGCAGACATGCCCAAGGAATATTGCTGAGACTTGATCCCTTTATGAATCTTGTGATGGATGAATGTGTGGAGATGGCAACTAGTGGGCAACAGAACAATATTGGAATGGGGTTAATGCAAGGAACTAGTATCATCATGTTAGAAGCCTTGGAATGAGTATAAATGATTTCTGTTCAGTGGAGAAATCCATGTCCCCTCTCCAAAGGGCCTATTTTACTATGACATCAAAATCAGGTCATGCACATTTTCACGTTAAACTTTTTGTTAAAAACAAAACAACCCAAAAAACAAAGGCTAATTTTCCATGGTTTTGGGGAACTTCACACCCTCATACTACTACATAACCTTCTGACCTCCAGCCAATGATAGGACCTTTAACCCTCCAGCTCCCACCTGGACATCTGGTCTACCCAAACTCTCCCCCCCACCCCCCCCTCCCTGCCCCAGGTCCTCTTCAGCTAACAAACCTGACAACTTTGCCACTGTTCTCCTGTCCCAACGGCCTTGCTGGCCTTATGCACCACTGACTGACCCAGGACTTGGGGACAGGGCCCTGGGAAGGGGCTAAACCTCAGGTGAGCACCTACACTCACATTCATTCACAGAGGAATCATATTTATGTCTGTAATCCTTTTCCACAGCCCTTGGAAGAGCTGCTTCCTAAGCACAATTGCTATTCTCTCAAAGAAATTTCACATTAGATGCCTTTGTTCTCCAAACTCATGATTGTAATGACATAGATGGAGCTTGTCACTTTCTGCTTCCCAAGTTGGCTATAAAAACAATATTTGTCCCGTTACTGTTTCTTTTAGCACGTGGAATAAAACGTATGTTTCCACCAACATTCCAGGTTTTAGGTTTCTGCAGACTTACAACAAGCAGATGTGCTACAGGTTATAAAAAGACAGGCTTAGAGGCAGAGTCCGTGTGTGTGTGTGTGTGTGTGCGTGTCCTTATTCTTTCACCATAAATCTTATCATGAAATCATGAAAGGCAAGGCTGGGCTTTCAAAGTACAAAAAGATAATCTTGCCCAGTTCTGCCTAGTGGCCCTGAAGAGAATTCAGAATTTGAGGTACTTAGTGGCCCTGAGTGAAGGAGTGAAGGACCTAATGAATCACGGAGATTCCTCCAGAGGCATCAGAGAGAGGGTGCTTGCTGTGGTCTCTGGTCACGTCCACTGCCCCCACCTTGGAAAGTATTTTTAGACCTCAACTTTAGAATCACACCTTGTTGGCCCATTATGTTCCCACACCTCAAGTTCTTCAAATATGGTCAGGTACTCAATATATCAGCCAGGTGCTGGATTTCTGAGAAGGTAGAGGGCAGAAATTATTTCAATTGTCAGGCTAAGGAAATCGGAGGGTACAACCTACTCTTAGCCATGTAAGTGGAAGGTAGCCCTCCTTATTTCATCCCTCTCATCAGCTGTCATGTTCATGGACTTCTGTAATTTTTAACCTAACAATCCTGAGCTCACATCTATGATTTTTACCTGAAAACTTTGGAGGTATTCTGCATTCTTCAATGAATCACATTACTTTTTCTGTATTCTAGGTAGATGCTATCTTCACTTTAGCTCTAATCCATCAGTATTTATTATTCATTTGAAAGAACGAGGACCCTAAAGTATAAAGCCTGAAGTCCATATAGGCAAAGGTGGCTCATAGACAGGACCAGGGCAGCAAGTGAGATGGAGTCTGAATGTCACACACTTCATCAGTGCAGTGGCCCTGGGGACTGAACTCAGAGAACTCATACCTTGAAAAAAACCCCGTAAATATTTAGTGAGCTTATAATCAAGGAAAGGCTGATAGAGAACGGAGGCAGTAAATTCTACTCTGAGGCATATGAGAAATATTTTTCTTGGTTGAAAGAATTTATGAGTACTGTGGGGGCAGAGGAGATGAGGAGTGAAGGATTGAGTGCATGATTTGTTATGATACTTGCTTTCAAGACTTGAATTCACTTCACTGTTTTCTGCCCACTCCAGCATTTTATATACATAAAATAAA
>RJWJ010011707.1:0-43707 GCA_004363605.1 Indri indri | reverse complement strand
TATCTATGTCGCTTTAAATGTAGGCAGCTCGCCTACGCAAACACAGCAAGCCAACCTATTGCTGGCAGATCTAAGGAAGGAGAAGGCCAGGTGACCTCGGAGATTAGATGTAAATGCCACTTGTCATGTTTTTATTATTATTTTCAAAAGGATAAAATTTTAGTCTGTCCTTTGGGAAGTTATTATAAATGTTTTGCCTAATCTCATTTTCTCTATTATAGAAGAAAAAGCTAAGGATTTTGTCATAAACATCACTAACTTTATTTACTTACCTGAGTAGGGTCTAAGAACTGAGAACCTAATTTATGTGAAGGGAGCATATTTGTATACACACAGAAGAAATACATTAACAGCTTAAGAGTGTGATGGCTGGGGTTCAAATTGAATTACCAGCTATATCACTCTGAGCAAGTCACTGGACATCTCTGTGCCTCAGTTTTTTCATCTGTAAAATGAGATAATGACAGTACCAACATTACAGACATGTTATGAAGATTAAATAGGTCAAGATACATAAAGAACTTGGAATAGTGCCTGCCCATACAGTGTACTCTGTAAACGTCAGCTAGTTTATGGTTTATACATTCATACACACCTATATGTTCATATAGAAGTAGGATAGTTAATTGAAACAGTAAGTTATTTAAAACACATTTATCTCCATTATGAATAAGGGCAAAGCAATTTTGTACAAATAAGAGAGTTCATTAGGTGTCCTTCTTAAAGATTGCAAAAGTAACAATTTGGTGTGGTTAAATAAGAACTTGTCTTCTCCTTTGCTTTAGTCCATTCTGGGCTTGTTCATTATGTTAAAAGACTATGTGCTCTTTCTAGAGTAGTATTTTCCATGCTGGATTAAATAAATTCTTCGTCGAACATTTTCACATTCTGATGTGATAATTTCTATTATACTCTGGGTGGTGAGAAATCTTCTGCCAAGCTTCTGGAACTAAAGGTATGAAGATTGGGCCAGGCACGGTGGCTCACACCTGTAATCCCAGCACTCTAGGAGATGGAGGGAGGAGGATTGCTTGAGGCCAGAGTTCAAGACCAGCCTGAGCAGCATAGTGAGATCCTGTCGCTACAAAAAAACAGAAAAATTAGCCTGGCATGGTGGCAGGTGCCTACAGTCCCAACTACTTGAGAGGCTGAGGCAGGAGGATCACTTGAGCCCTGAAGTTTGAGGTTACAGTGAGCTATAATAGCATCACTGTCCAGCCCTGGCAATAGAGCATGACCCTATTTCAAAAAAAAAAAACAAAAACAAAAACAAAATAAAATAAATGAAGGTATGAGGATTGGCATCTATCTCAGAAAGAGTGGAAAAGAATCAGAAACTGAGCCACAACAATGGGAGCTTCAATCTAACTGTTTGCTCAGCATTTATTCTATAGGCAGCCCTAGGAGCTGTTGGTGAGACCCGATGCCATGCCTTTTATAGGTAGAATATTAGGAAGCAGCCCTTCATATTTATTTATTCATGTGGATTTCCTTACACTTCATTAGGAGTCCCCCACCAACATCCCTGTCCCATTTTCTGTTTCTATCAACTAGTCAACTTCTGAGTTATTAAAATCTCTAAGTCTCTCAGTCCTTACTTGACATTTAATGATATTCTTTATATCCAAAATGGCCCTGCCTCCTCTTTCCTCATTGGCTTCAATATTGTTTCTTGTTCAGAAATCAATAGTCTCCCCTTGTGGCACAGGGCCTGAATATTGTCTGGAATTTCGTTGCTTTCATAATTGCGACTCCAATTTAAGCCTTGAATAGTGTAGCAATCAAGAGAAAAATCAATCATTCTTAGTCCAAATGGCCCCACACATATCTGAGAGATGGCTCTAAACAGTTGTTAGAACTATGTTCATTTGACATTTATCACATTTAAAAATACCTAAGTATCAAAGCCACATTACAAAATCCAGTTAGGGTTTAAACTGTTCCTGAGATGCAATGTGAATGAAAATACACGGAGAAGTTTGGGCCTTGATTTAGGTTTGAAAAATTCTTTGTTCTATATCATCCTCTTAGAGGTTCACAGAGCTCATTTGCATACGCTTGTGCTCTGAGTAGCACATGGTAATGAAATAGGTTAACCTTATTTAATCTAATATTTTATTTTTTGGCCATGGGAAACTTGTTTTTTCTCAGAACCCAGATTAACCTGTCACCAAATAAATAATCTGCAAACTCTTTGAGAAAACAGATTGAAAAAGTTGACTATTTCCCTGTAGCTACCTGTGATTAGTGCTAATAAAAGATTTAATTCTTCTCTTAATACTAATCAATTTTAATTGTGGGAAATACCCTGTGATCTTGTATTTCTCATTCACCATCCTGACCTTGTCCACTGACTTTCTAACCATTCTTCAAAGGGCAGCTTAAATACTATCTTCTTCTTCAAACTTTTTCTAATCCTCTCTTTGTTTACCCTTAAAAGCAGTTTTCTACAGCCCTCTTATCACATCCTGATATTTATTATAATTATGTGTACACCTGTAGGTTCTGAAGTTAGAAAGGGACAAAATTCCTTTTTAGACTCCCTATGAACTTAGTTTAAAATGAATGCTTAATAAATATTTTTTTGGCTAAATAGTGAGGCATCAGTTTTATAAGCTTTCCAAGAATTCATTTGCCAGAAATGATCTTTTAAGGCCACAATCTTGTTTGCCATCTATTATACCAAAAGTTAAGGAGTAGTGTTAATTATTTCTTCTATGAGGTCAGGCCTCAAAGAGGGGTGGCCAATCCTTGAACATACAATTATAGTAGAGTCACTGTTCCATGGCTAATTACTTATTAGTCATTTCATTGCTAATGTGATTAATCACATTAATATAAACCTTTATGTTGATTTTGTAAAATGCATTACAAGATAGGTCAGTATCCTGGCCCTCATTATGTGGTTGGGGAAAGAAGACAAAAAGTAGATCTGATTGATTTCCTCAAGGTTATTCTTTATGGTAAAGACAGAACAAAATAAACACTTAATCCTAGTCAATTTCTAACACACTGAACATCTTCTGACTGTAACTTTGGGGACTAAGGAAATGAATGTTTTTGCTAAATATGCACCTCAATCAGGACAGATTCAGAAATGAAGTACAGACAATGGCATTTTGTAGCAATAGGCATTTCAAGATGGTGGACTGACCCACAAATGGAATCTGACTTGCTATCAAATATGTGTGTATAATGCTAGGAAGCTTAAGCAGCTATTTCTATAAACATTAGATTTTTTAATAAAAATTCTAAAGTAATTTAATATGCTAAGAGACACTGTGAATTTCCAAGGTGGTGCTATGGAGTCATTCCAGATGTCTTTGTCTACAAAGGTGACTGTACTAAATATTGCCCTACATTCTCCACATTGCGTGGTATCACTCTGCTCCTGGGAGGAGCCTCTTAGCCACTCTGTATTTGCCGTCTCATTCCTGTGGCTCATCCCTCTGTGGCAGTAACTGCCAGCTATTCACCAGCATCGGTTCCTCCCTACTTTAATGGCAGCTTGATATACCCATCTGTACCTCTCAGCCTCCCCCTGTGGCCATAGGACTAGTTTTCTCCATTGGAATGTTTATGGAAGTGATGTGCCTATAACGGACAGGCTTGGCCCCAAAAGGCTTCCAGATGTGCTCCTCTGTGCTCATCCCATCACGTCCTATGGCCAGACTAGAGCTACGAGAAGAGGCCACATGTTAAAGATGGCAAAGCTAGGCCCAGCATGGGTCTTTGAATAACTGTGTCGAGCAGAGCCCCGGCCTTCTGGCACACCCTGAGTGGATTATGAGAGAAAGAAAAAAATTCTGTGATATTTGAGCCACTACAGTTTGGGTCTATGTGATATAGCAATTTATCCTGTCTTAACTGATATACTCCTAATTTCTCTTCCCCAAGCCAGATTCCTTCGACACAAAATCTGTGACTCACCTCACACCTGGTTGCCTGGACTGAGCTTCCATTTCTCAGCATCACCTTGCAGCCCCCACAATTCCTGCTTCTGGTTGCCAGCTTTACCAGAGATAATCTCTTTCCTCCATCAGATACTTTGAATTTGAAAGAAATTCTACCATTTTGGCCAATCTTTTACATCACCCATATGTATATATTCCCTGTTAGCACATAATTCAAAACTAACACCATGGTTTTAAAATAGAGTTGATTCTTATTTTTTTATTTAAAAATGTAACATGTGTTCATTTTAGAAATTTTAGAAAATATGGATAAGCAAAAATGAGAAAACAAAATCACCTCTGATTTCACCACCCAGAGATAATCACTGTCAATGTTTTGGTATGTAACTCATTGGTCCTATATAAAATAGTGAAGTTGCAAATGAAAACTTCGTTCTATTTGAAGCCACAGATCTTCAGATTTTCACATAAATTAAATATACCAGGGAGCCCCAGGAAATTAATTGATTTTAAAGAAGGGTAAATATCAACTTTTAGATAAGTTCCAAAATCTGTGGGCCCACAAGATAATTTTCTTGTAAGTTTCCACTAAGCCCAACCATAGGGATAGATTCGCAGCTCTCTTGCAAAGCCCCATTCTGTGAGACCCACTAGACTATGAGCAATTTGAGGGCTGTGTGGGGCCTTTTCTCATGTTGTATCCCAGCACCTTCTACACAGTATAATCTCAGGAAATGCTTTTGGAATTAGTATGGCCACGGACAGTTTGTAAATTCTGTCTTCAAGTATTCCTTAGGGACATAGTAATGTAGCATCGTACACTGAATTGCCTGAGACTTGAAAATGTTTTTAAGGAAGAAGAGAGAAAAAATAATTTCTGGAGATTTTCCCCCATGATTATTTTTACTTGCTTCTCTGCTGATACTTTTTTCTCTATTTCAATTGCCTTTATCTATGTTTCTGCTTTTTGGCAATATTGGCAAGGCCTGGATCTCATCCACAGACAGAAAATTAGATTTAGAATGGATTTTTACTTGCACTTATGAAGATACAGTAACCTTCTTATCCACCTCTGGGCCCTGCATCCTTCACTGGTGAAATGAGAGAGTTGGACTCAATTGCCCCAGTCGTGCCTGCCTTCTGGCTTTTGCACTCCAGGAGTCTACAGATCTGGCCAACAGAACACCCCTTAAAGATGCTCAAGGAAGAAGAGGGCTAAGGCCAAGCAATAAATCCATTTGGTGACTGCCATTGACAGGTGCCTGGAGCAGTGACTTATTCTCGAAGAACACCCCTTCCCCGTCAATGCTTAGTCAGCAGGGAAAGTTGCTGGAAAGGCATTGGTAGGATAATTTGTAAGTCATCTCTGGTAGGATATCAAGAATCAGTGCTCAATCAGGTGGGAGCAGGAGACATATAAAATCTTAAACTACCTTAGGAATAGATCACACAACATGCAATACAGACTTCCAGAAAAATCTTGCTACAGGTGACATTTTAAGTCTTTCCCCTAACATTGATATGACAAATTTTTTTTGACATTCCATAGGAGAATAGCCTTAACTTCAAATGAAATAATTGTAAAAAGTTTAGTACTTTAGGCTGTCAGCCGTAGCTTGAGAATTCAGGTGGCTTTGTCCTGACGAATAGTTTTTCAAAGTTATCTACTTATAAAAAAAAAAAAGTTATCTACTTATAATAGCCAGCACAACAGCTTTCTCCCTCTGCTTTTATGGAACATTTTGAAGCTTGAGGCTTGCCTAAGTCTCATTAATCTTCCTTTTACCTCAACGCCGGGCACTGGAATCCAGAGGATGAATGAATAGGGCCTCTCCGAAGCTTCAGTTTGTCCCCAAATCACTTTCAATATGGAAGAACCCAGTAGTCTGAGTCAGTGTCCACTCCTGCAATTGGGCTGGCTTCCCAATTAAGTTCCTGGGTCCAACCAAAATGCCTTAGCCTGCTCTTGAGCTACTGAAACTCTACAGCCTCATGAAGTCAATCCGCTTGGCACCTCTGGGCTTGTGGCTAATTCCTTAGCTGCACCTTTTTGATCTTTCCATCGAAAAATATCTTTAAGTGTTACTGGAATTCACAGGAGGCAGGTAATAAATGGGAGAGGGTGCTTTACGAGTAAGAGGGGTTTGAAAAGTTCTGCTGGGATCTCTGCATACATTGTTCCTGTCTTCAGAGTTGGCCAGCCCTCTCATTAGGGGGTGCAGACTGGCACAGGCCCCCTGAGGACACAGGAGGCAACTGTGCCATAGGAAGCAGGCTTTCCTTCATTTGTGTATAGACAGATAGAAAATTGAACTGATGAGAAAAATTCATCCAACTAAAGTGAACTAGCTGGAAATGAGGCTCAGCACATGGGGAATGTCCCGCCCACCCACCTTCCCTTGGTCCGTGGCTCATTCTGCACCCAAACCTTTGAATACATTGCTGCTGTGTCCGGGAGGTGGGTGAGCATCACCCACATTATCTATGGGATAAGTTCGCCTCTGGTTTCCCCACATCTACCCACCTCTCCCCACCTCTCCATTGTTCTTTTTTTCTCCTTTGCCTTTTACTCATGTCTGTTTCCTTCCTTCCCAGTCTGGATGTTTTCAACTCATCTCCCACCTCGCAACAAGAGGGAAAATATTATCATGGTTTAGTTGTTTGGCCAACCAGTCAGTCCATTAAAACCTACTTTGGGTATTTATTAAATACTTATCCATGCACTAGCATGTCAACTATTAGAGCTATGACTAATTGACACAGAGTCCAGGAAGAAAAAGTTGGGGGCTATATGGCATCTGCTGCAAATGGCATGGAAGAGTAGATGCTTGTAGGATAAAGCTGCCCTTCTTAATTTTGTAATCACTGTTCTTTATCCTCCCACAAACCTTCAATTCATGCAATTGTACAGAGAGATATAAGTCAAATCCTCATGTTTAACAAGTATATTTGCAGAACAACTTGGTAGAAACCCACACATTGCTGGAAAGCACACCCCCAGTCTGCAGAGAATTGCAAGGAGGTAGGTACGCTGATAGGGCAACACAAACGTGACATTGAGAATGAGCCCTGGACACCACTTACCAGCATCACCACTTACCTGCTGCAGCTTCATGGATGAGTCCCCTAAACTCCCTGAACAAGTTTCCTTCCATGTAAAACGGAGACAATAATGCCTACTTCATAATGTTATTGTGAGTAATAAAACCACATAGGAAGAGCTCAGAAAATATCTCCTCCCTTCTTGCTTTCTCCATGCTGAGCAGTGGCCATCAAATCTGCACATGGGTTACAGGAGATGAAAGGAAACTGTCTGCCATCTTATCTACCCTGAGACTATCTCTGTGTTCACATGGGTGCTATGTCTGGTAGGCAATTTGGAAGTTGAGCTCATCTTTTGGGGCAGGCAATGTGGGGAGAATAGACCTATAAACAAAGGGTAGCCACTGGCTGATCTGAGATACGGGGAGTATATCAGCCAGGACCCAGCAGGGAGGAATCTTTTCCACTGCCTAAGATACCTCAGATTGTACTATTAGAGAGTCATTCCTTTGACTGAAGGCCTTTGTTCCTAAAAAATGCAGATGTTCCCAAGAGAGCAGCACATGAAACCATAACATCCATGTGCATAGTTCGTTTTTCAGTTGTGCTGTTATTCTCCATAATGGTATTTTTTTTACCTGTATGAAATGACACATGCTCGGATGCATTCCTTTTATAGGGCTTTAAAGCTGATAACCTGAACCAAAATGCACATTTCTGGTGTTTTATTTTTCTTTTTTTGCAATAATTTCAAATGTGTAAGTGAGCTTAGCTGTAAATTGCTGGTTTTAGCTCTTCGTGGCAGGCAGCATTTGATCATTGACAACTCTGTTTTCTTCATTGTTTCCTGACTAAAATCTCCACAGCCTCTATAAATATGTAAATTACCAAAATCACTAGTTTTCCATTATTTCTGCCCCTAAGCTGCTTAAAATGTTTCTATATTCCTACATTTTCAGAGCAAAACAGAGCAGCAGGTGACAGCTGAGTTTGACTCTATTATTGAACCTCTATTTAGCAGTGACTTGTTTCAAAGTTTCTGGTAATAAATTTTTTCCTAGGGTGGGCTCCACATCCTTTGCTCATGCTGGCACAGGCCAGGCTCCAGCAGTCGTGGGACAGGAATGCAAAAATGGATGTGTTTGTGCACTGCGGAAATGTCATGCTACATGCAATGCTGGTTGTGAACAGTGGTTTTATGACAGAGGAAGCAAATGGGATTCTTTTTATTGCCTTTCCTTCGACTGGCAAGACTCAGGCACTGGAGCTAACGTGGTGTCCGCATGTGATTTTGTTCTCCTCTCCTGATGCATTTCCCATTCAGTTACTGTGTCATGAGCCGGATCATTGGGTCTCTGTGTGGGTTTTTACTACATTATGGAAGAGAAGGAAAAAAACTACATGTTGCATATATATTCATATGGATTTATTTAGATACACATAAATGCATATGTCTTGAGAGAAACCAACAGGGGCAGACTCTGAAAAATAAGGAGAAAATTGCAGGAAATGGGTCATTAACAGGAAAGCCTATAGAAGGGGTCCTGGGATTTGTTTACCCAATTCAAACCCTAGTGCTGAGGATGAGAAATAAATTTCTGCTATGACAGCATCACATGACCGAAGCAGCTCCGAAAGTCAAAGTTATAATTCCAATACCAATGCAGGCCACGCCTGTGATAGGCACCCATCTAAACTAGGCTTAGATGTGGATGGGGCCGGAGCCCATCAATCTGGAGATGTGTTTATCTGGCCCGTGGAGGCTGCTTTTGTACACTAAAGTCCTTGAAGAATCTCCACTAAATCCAGGTCAATAATGTTGATCTCACTGATAATGAAGGCCTGTTACATTTGTATGGTACTTCACGCCTTTGAAAATACTTCCAAGGTCTCTGTGAAAACCTGTGTGGTAAAGAAATTGGAAATATCTCCACTTCACATATGAGAAGACAGATTCAAGGAAATTAAATAAAACTTAATTATTGAGGTGAACTAGAACAGGTATTGGCAAATTATGACTTTCTTTTTTCTGTTTTCCTTTTGTGCCATCTGTCATTGTCAATAAAGTTTTATTGGTGCTTTAGGGTGGAACAGCCACCCTCATTTGTTTGCATGTGGTCTATAGCTGCTTTTGTCTTGCAATGGTAATGTTGAGTAGTTGTAGGAGACTTTATGGCCCTAAAAGCCTAAAGCATTTACTATCTGATTCTTTACAAAAAAAAAGTTTGCTCAACGCTGAGCTAAAATGCAGGCCTCTCAGGAATGCCCATCACTCTAAGGTGATTAAGCCAGTTTGTGTTACACCAGAAGAACTTTGTCAGGTGTCTGTGTGGACCCAGAGCACAGTGTTACGAGGCATTTATCATCCCCATCTGAACCAATATAGCACCCTAATGTCTTGTTGTAAGGTGACAATTTTGTAAAAAAGCAAAGAAGGATGTTTTGGAAGATTTTGTTTTCATTCACAGAACTTAAGGAAATTATCATCTAATCCCTCCAGGACCATATGCCAGCCTGGTAAAAAAAGAATGTGATCAGTAGAGTTTTGTGTAAGTTCTCAATGGCCACACTTGGCCCATTTAAGTACCAAATATTCCCCTCAAATAGAAGGAGTCACTCTCTCACCAAATGAACGGTACCCTAGCGGTGCACAGTTCTCGTGGCAGTGCAGACACTCCTGCAATGGCCTGCCCCTCTGCTGGCTAGCTGGTGGAGCTCCTGGCAAGTGGTATTTCTGGAGAGAAGATGCGTCCTGCAGAAACACTGCTCTCACTTGCAAAGATGTTGACATGAGGAGTGAGAAGGGAGAGCATGTGTGAAAGAGAGAGCTAGGTCTATAGCTTGGCTACAGCAATTGCCACCACTGCCTGGCAGTTGCCAGGTAAAAACTGCTACTAAACAAGGACCCAGAGCTAAAGATAAGGGCAGTGGAAAGTTCTCTACAGTGAGTTACCTGAAAGTCTCATGTTGCTTGGCCTGGAGATAACTATCATAAACGACAAAAAACCCTCCGGATCTACCTGTGTTCAGGGCACTAATCACATGAGCCAGTTATTTGGAATTTCTCAGACTTATACACGATAAAGTGGAGTTGTGCCAAATGACACGACTGGCCTGTCTATATGTATAATGTTTAAAAAAAAAATAGAAAAAAATTAAAAAGTTTTCTTCTACCAATACAACAAATTACACATAATTAATTCCCGGTTATATTTTCTTGGCAGAAATAGTCAGTAGTTTTATAACTATATTAGGTAATGATATTTTCAATAATTAGGGTGCTCACATTAGTGAATATAAATAAAACCTGGATTTGTTTTGTACCTCTTGACAGACAGTACGAATTGTCGATGCTAGTCACATTTTCAGAAACAGAATACATCTCTTTGTGATGTTTTCTCAAGAATTGAATGTTCTGTCAAATACTATATGAGCTCCTTTGAGATAGGTGAATATTATTCATCCTTGACTTGGCCTGTTACCTCTGGGCAAAATTATTTTTTAAAGGATTGTATGTAACTGAACAGAAATGCTTACAAAGGGATAAAATTGTGGAATGTTTTTCTACGATCTATTTTCCTTAAAATACCCATAGTGGATGAGTAGGAAGCTCCCTTTGGACCTTAGCTTATCTGGATGGCCACATAGATGCTGCAGCAACACGATTGTTTAGTAGAAATGCTTATTGCTTGGAGACTGCTCCCTGCCTGCCTCCTTATCTTAGTGCCTTCCATTGCTGTTAAAAGTCAGGATTTCAGGTCAACTCACCAAAACTTCAGACCTCCATCATATACAGTTAACATGTCAGCTGACAGATCAGTGTGAAATGGGAGTTTGAAGATTCAGCCCTCTCTCTCATTTCCACTTGAAGACATAGCAGCTCAGGGACTTTGTCACTGGCATATCACTGGTTAGCACAAAGGCAAAATTGGAACCCAAATTTAGGGCTACTGCTTTACATTCCTGAGATCTTTAGGGCAAAATACTGTAGCAACCTCTGGCCAGCCCCTTCCTGTTGAATCCAGCAGAAATGCCTTTCCCTTTGACCAAGATCACCCTTTTGCATATTCTAGGAGATCAAGACAGAGTTACCTTCAAGACAATACCATGACCTTTGTTGTACCAGGTACCTATTGCTATGTAACAAACCACCCCAAAGCTAAGTGTCCTAATATAATGACCATGAGTTATTGTTTATGAATCTGTGGGTCAGGTGAGTAGCTGATCTGGGTCAGAGGCAGCTGATCTCGGCAAGCTAGCCATGCTTTAGCTGTCACCTGTTGGGTTGGTTGGGGCCTGGCACACCTAGAAGGACCTCACTCACATGCCTGGTGATTGGCTGGTTAAGGATGTCACTGGGCCACATGTCTCTAGTCAGTCTTTACAGTAGGCCAGCTTTTTTTTTTTTTTTTTCCATATGACAGGGACAAAGTTTCAAAAGAGTGAGTGGAAGCAGGAAGATCCTGCGATGCCTAGACTTGGAACAGGAGCATTGGTACTTCTCCTGCATTTTATTGGCCAAAGCCAGTCAGAAGGCTAGTCCAGATACAAGAGGTGGAACAAAAAGATTGCATTTCTTGGCAGGAAAAACTGCAAAGTTATATTGCAAAAATTGTGAGTATAGGAAGAAGCAGGGAATTGGGACCATTTCTTGTAATCAATTTATATATATGAACCTAGGCCTGAAGCCCTAACATATGAATGATTTAAAACTAGATTTTTTAAATGTGAACCAGTCCAGCCCTCTCAATTTATAAATAGGAAACTGAGGCCCTGTCTAACAAACAGTTCCTGAATGCCCTCTTTGAGCCAAGGTCAAATCAGGTGAGTGAACTGCCTAACCTTTATTAGATAGAATATAAAAGGATGAGAATAATCTTGGATCCCTGTATAGATATCTAGGCATTTAACCTTCAACCCAGCAATCCCACATTCAGGAGCTTACCTAAATGAGGATACATTTCTAACACTAAGAAAATACATATGCATAGGTTATTCATTACAGCAATATTGGTAATTGCATGATATTGGAAACTACCTAAATATCTAACTGTAGAGAGTAATTGAATGGAGTATGGTACATATACACACTGAACTACTGTGCAGATAGAAAAAATAGTGTGAGCGTGATCTCCAAGAGCTGATATAGAGTGATTTTCAGGATAAAATATTAAGGGAAAACAATGAAATATAAAGAGCATATTCTACATTTTATATAAGAAATAAGGGAAATTATAAAAATATATGTATCTCTGATTATCTTTACAAAAAAAAAAAGAAAGAAAACCTCAGGAAGGATAATCCAGAACCAATGAAGATGGTTAACCTCAAGGTTGAGGGGTGGGAAGAACAGGATGGGAAGTATATAGTATAGAGAAATGCTTCCCTGATTATACCTTTTTGTACAGTTTTCACATTTGGAAGCATTACGCTCTATCGTTTCCATCCCGAAGTTAACCAGGGAGGTACATGTTGAGAAAATATAATTAAATCATTAAGGATGAAAAGGATAAAAACAAAATGAAAATGAAAGCAAACTGAAACAAGTAAACCCAATTATATTTTAGATGACTGTCTCCATCACACTAAAGTGGAGGTGGGGGAAGAGAGGAAGAACTAATTCAGGTAATTTATGAATATAGTATTTGACTACCTATTCTCAGTATTGGGCAAATGAGGGTAGGGACAGAATTGCAGGCAAATGTTGGTATGGGCAAAGCGATTTTGAAACAATTTTAAATATAGATCAAATGAGTAAATGAGAAAGGATTATGCAAATATGAAATGGGGAAGATGAGAAAAAAACTCTACGGGGCTGGACTAGAATTATTATTATTATTATTTTTATTTCTGCATATTATAGGGGTACAAATGTTTAGGTTACGTTGCCCTTCCCCGCCAAGTCAGAGCTTCAAGCGTGTCCATCCCCCAGATGGTGCGCATCACACTCATTATGTATGTATATACCCATCCCCTCCTCCCCTGTCCCATCTGCCCAACACCTGATAAATGTTATTCCTCTATGTGCACTTAGGTGTTGATCAGTGAAACCAATTTGCTGGTGAGTACATGTGGTGCTTATTTTCCATTCTTGGGATACTTCACTTAGTCGAATGGGTTCCAGCTCTATCCAGGAAAATGCAAGAGGTGCTATATCACCATTATTTCTTATAGCTGAATAGTACTCCATGGTATACATATACCACATTTTATTAATCCACTCATGTACTGATGGGCACTTGGGTTGTTTGCACATCTTTGCAATTGTGAATTGTGCTGCTATCAGCATTTGAGTGCAGATGTCTTTTTTATAGAATGTCTTTTGTTCTTTTGGGTAGATGCCCAGTGACGGGATTGCTGGATCAAATGGTAGATTTACTTGTATCTCTTTAAGGTATCTCTATATTGCTTTCCACAGAGGTAGCACTAGTTTGCAGCCCCACCAGCAGTGTATGAGTGTTCCTATCTCTCCACATCCATGCCAACATTTATTGTTTTGGCACTTTTTGATAAAGGCCATTCTCACTGGAGATAAGTGATATCTCATTGTGGTTTTGATTTGCATTTCCCTGTTTTTTCACATGTTTCTTGGCCATTATTCTGTCTTTTGAAAAGTTTCTGTTCATGACCTTTGCCCACTTTTTGATAGGGTTGTTTGATTTTTTTCTTGCTAATTTTCCTGAGTTCTAAATAGATTCTAGTTATCAGCCCTTTATCGGATGTGTAGCCTGCGAAAATTTTCTCCCATTCTGTAGATTGTCTGTTTGCTCTCCTGACAGTTTCTTTGGCTGTGCAGAAGCTTTTTAATTTGATCAGATCCCATTTATTTATTTTTGTTGTTGCTGTGATTGCCTTAGGGGTCTTCTTCATTAATTCTTTGCTAGGCCAATGTCTATAAGAGTTTTTCCAACATTTTCTTCTAGAATTCTAATAGTTTCACACCTTAGCATGGTATGGTTTTCCACCTGTTTACGCTGGACTAGAATTAGATGTATTTATGTGAACTCACTGTTTATTTAAGAACATTATATATGCATATTTATATATAAATACATACATGTACAGGCATGTGTATGAACACATACTAAAATTGATAACTCATCTGTGGTAATATAAGAAAACATCCCTATTCTCATGAAATACATGCTGAAGTATTTAGGAGAAACCTCAAAGGGTTACACCCTCAAATGGTTCTAAAAACATAATGATATATAATTTCTGTATTTAGAGAAAGACAGAGTCTGCACATGATAAAACAAATGGAGTAAATTTTAGGAGAGTCTTATTTTTTGCAATTTTCCTGTAAATTTCAACTTATTTCCAATTGAAAAGTTTAAAACTTATTTTGAAAAAAAGACAAATTAGTTCGAATGCTAATCCACCACCTACTAATTGTGTAACCGAGAACTCATTGCTTGAGCTCCCTTATCTTTGGTTTCTTCATTAGCAAAAACAAAAATATCACCTTTTCTTCCATTGAGGGTAAGACAATGTATGTCACATGACTCACAAAGTGCCTGGCCCTATATAGTATGCATTCCATAAATGGCAACTTTTCTGTTCACATTTAAACATACTTGGGTTGTCTTTTACTTAACTGCTTTATTGGTAAATATCCTCTACTTCAAAGTAGTTTGAAAGCTCCAAGAGCGAAGAATGTAATTAGTTTTATAACTCCAGATGGTTGCCATATAGTGGGCCCAGAATTGAGCCAAAATAAGGAGGGCAATCCAATGCAGTGGTGGGGAATAACTTAGCTGGGTGCCTTCACTGTCCCTTGGCAAAATCGCATGTGTTGCATTTTTATCATTACATTGTCCCATTGGTTGGAGGAGAAGGCCAAAAAAAGGGACAGCACTTCAAGAAGCTACAGGTTGCTGATTAGCATTGACTCAACCCAGTCTCTGCCCCACCAAAAATCTTCGCATGGGGCTAAGAGCCATGTTCATCACAGGGATATTTTTGTCATAGCGAGGTTCACTTGTTCATTCAGAATGTGAGTTATAATTTGTGGGCCGAGATGTTCTTTAAAATTTGAAATGAGTAGCCATGCTTCAGCAGTTAAATTCTCCCAGACCTAGCAGAAACAAATACCAGATGACAGTGAGCATCAACTCATCAACATACCACACTGATTTATGGGGGGGAAGGAGAGCGAGATTTATAATCCTGAAACACAGCAAATATTCATTGGCATTAGCATTCAGAATATTCATGCGTTGCTGCTCTTTCATATTAAATATCTGCTTTTTAGCTTTTTTGGTGGGGGAGAGGGAAACAACAATACTTTTCCTTTGGAAAGACACGACCCTATTGACTGATTGGCTGCATGCATGTGGAATGCCAATTCCCATTTTCGGACTTGAGTTTTATCTTGACTTTTAAAGTTGGTTCACGTGTTTTGTTTTCTTTCTCCTCTTTCTCATCTTCATGACTATCATTCAAGGGATGCAAAATCATAAAACTTGACAACTAGAGAAAATTTAGGAGATTATCACATCTGTCTTCTTTTGAGGCTAGAGAGTCAACGTGACCTCGTAAGGACTCACGGTTAGCGAATGACATAAACACATCAAAAATCCAGTGTCTCCTGCCCAGTGCTTGTTTTAGTATGATACATGGTTTAATCCCTTTTACACTAACCACTCAGTTGCTTGCAATTTGATTTAATTTTCAACATCTATTTGGCTGACCTTAAAAATCATTTTAGGCAAATTATTTAACACCATGTAATTGAAAGGACTGTCAACTTCAAACTTCTCCTTTCAAATTTTTTTTTATAATGATCTGGAGCCAGCCAGCCAGAGAGATGACGCTGGTAATTATAAGGAAGATAAGCAAAGAGCACTTGAATCAGAAGCGTATTTAGCCTCGTGACATCTGGAAAGAGAACATTACTGTGCAGGCAAGGGTATTCAGTTCAAGTTTCTGAATAGAATTCTTTTTCAGAAACACCACAAAAACACTGTAGGTGGTCCGTAACGTGTTGGATAATGACATAAAATAGGACAAAATTGTCCAGAACTAAAATGCATCTTAGATTATCCATAGCTATAATAGCCACTGTGATTTTTATCTCTGTTACAATTATTTTACAAATAGAGGAAAACATAAAACATCCTTAAAAATCTCAAACCTGAGTTGCTTTAAGTCAGGTCTTAGACATTCCAACATGTCTTTAATTCATTAATTAACTGCATATGATTGAAGCAAGTGTTCTGAACCAGATGTTAGTCTGGAATGAGATGCTGTTGAATAGATGCTGTTGAGTGCCATCATGGCACTTAGAGAAAAAACAGCAAGAAATTACAATCAAATCAGAAAACTACCACCATGGCTCTTCATAAACCTGATTTAATCACTATACCAGAGAACCCTTTTTTAAAACAAAAGCAAGAGTATAAAACACAAACACACACATACATGCACACACACACACACATAAACAAAATCAAAACCAAAACAAGAAGAAGCAGGTAAGTGTTACCAAAGAAGAGCCAAGGAAATGTGTCAGTATTGGAACACAGCCATTGTGTAGGAGTCCATGAGAGCTTGATGTCGCCACAGCAGCCCTCACAGCTAGCTTAGCTCTTTGTACTTCTTAGAAGGGTTAAACATTCTCCAACCTAAACTAGTGTCAAAGTCCTGGAGTTGAGGTTTAAAACTGGAAGGTACCATAGAGATCTGACTTAGGCCAGCCCATCATTTTTCATTGAGTGGACTTAGCTGAATAATGTGACTTCTCCAAGACCACAATTGTGTTCAAGCTGCATATGTTAGTTCCACTTTATCCCAAACCTCAGTGGATTGGGAGGTAGTGGTGTTAAATAGAGGTGATTCCACACGGGAAGACAACTGCCCAGCTGACATTTCTTAAGCCAGAGCCCAGCATCCCCCAGGCCCTTTGCCTGTGGTGGTACCACATTTTGTCCCAAGGTAAACTGAGACCTCAGATTTACTCCCCTGTGAACACATAATAATATTTCAGTATAACCATTTACTCTTCAAAGGAGAAATCATTTTGAAAAATACCTCATTATGGGAAAAACAATACAAAGTGAAATAACGCAAGCGTAGGATTGAAATATTTAATATAAGGCTAAGAAATTATCCTGAAAGGACAACAGAGCTCACGATGGAAAACACATTTAAAAACTCCGTTGCATTTGATCTTATAAGAATCATAACAACTCAATTCTTTTCTCCTTTACGTACAGAATCACCTCCTCCTAGATCACTTTCCCATACAATTATTCTCCTGATGGGATTGATTTCCTCCCCTGAGCCCTGCGTATGTCTCTGCCACGGCACTCAGGACACTGCACCAACACTGTCCCTTCATCTTCCTGCTGCCCTCACTAGACTGAACCCTCTCCGCGCCTGGACAGACTGCAATTTCCACTGTAATTCCCATTAGCACTTCTGACAGTGCCTGGCACATGCTAGTACTCACTGAAACTTTTAAGGGAACTGAGATAATTTAAAACAGTTACAAGCATCTGCATACTCTTTTGACTCCTATTGTTGTTATACTTGTAATGTAGGACAAATAGTAATCAGGATTGTCAGGAAAAACTTCTCCTATTGCTTTAAAGCTTAAGATGAATCTATTTCTCTACCCTGAAAAATCAAAAAGAATATATTCTTACCTGTATTTCCAGGTTAGAACTCTTATTAAAATATTATGAACATGGGTGCAGATAGGATAAGGAAGGATATTTCTTCAATAGTAAAATGGAATTCCCCAATCAGTTCTGCTGTAATTAATTTAGAATTTAAAGCTAAAAATCCAGACATTCAATGATGTGTTTAATAACTTGTGCTGGGATCCATTTTTTTCAGTAATGCTTGTCTTTCCAAGGAGCATAGTTAATTTCTTCAGTACTCTGTAAATTATTACAGAAATCACAAATCTACTAAAAAATCAATACGACTAATTGTAAATTAATAGATTTCTAAGTGTGAAGGAGCGTGTAATAATGTAGATGAGTTCTCTAAAAAACGTGCCAGTTCCAGTATCAAGGGCCCAGGGCTCCAGCTGTTTCATGTGACATCTTCAAGTGTAAACATATTTTTTTCTTTCCCCCAACTATCTCCCTCTACCCCCTCACTTCCTACTGATTTAGTCTGCCACTGCCGCAAATAACATTTCCATTAGCCACCTACTGTTAAATCGCAGAGTAACGATGATAAAAAAAAAATTCCAGCATGCAAACAAACCAATAGAGAAGCAACTGGGGTTACCGTCTGTCTCAAACATTTTTTATGGGGCCCACTGGTGTTCAAACTAAAGGCAAACAACATGTGAAGTTAAATAAACTGGACCTGATATAGGGAGCTCCAGAATGTGGGTTTATAACAAGTGCAAATCTGAATAGAGTGTATTTATAGTTCTGTATTTGATTCTTTACTATTGTATTTGTGTGTCCATAAATTTTAGAATAGGATTAGTTATTTTTGTATACATGCCACATCATTACCAATTCATTTTAGGCAATGATGGGCTTGTCAATAAAAAGACCAATAAGTATCATAATTATATTGAAGTCATCAATGAGAAAGTGCTATGCACTTGGACGAATATAAAATGAAATGATGTAACTTTACATGTATGGCACTTCATAATTTATGAAGTGCTTTTGGTTTAGATTTTGGTTTCATAGAAGAAAATTAGGGAAGATATTAATTATGTTCTACAGGTGAGAAAACATGTTCAGAGAAGTTAAGAAATCTACTTGGGGTCTACAGCTAGTTACTAGCAGGATGATTTGACAGAACTAGTTATATATAGCAGTACTCTATTTCAGCACATGATGTGGTTCCAGAATTGTACTTGAAGTCTGATAGCTCGAAGTCAAGCTCTAGGTTCACATAATATAAGTGTAAATGGCACCAGGGTCAGCTGGTGGGAGGGGCTGGAGAACCTGCAAGGATGCCAGTCACCAGCAAAGGGGCTGGGCACATAGGCCCAGACACTACATCTCCCGCAAGTCTTTCTTCTAGCTTTCAGGAACCTGGGAGATAGGTTTGTTCAAATCCTCCCTGTTCTCTGGTTGAGGAGCTGGCTAGGTACCTAGAGCAGAGATGCAGGGAAGGTATCTGCAGTCCTGGCCATTGGGGAGGGTCAAAGGTACAAAGCCTGGCTTTGTCCCTTCTCCATGTACTTGTGATACTTGGTGACTTCTTCCCTTAAGGCAATGTGGGGACTGAGTGGGGAAATGGGACCTGGGAGATGGGGGAAGAAAAGAGTTTACTTACTCATCCTTCGGCTAAGAGGTTGGCTTTAGGGTACTTACTTCCTCTAGAACTGGTCATAGCCAACACTACGTAGCAGGGAAAACACTCTGGCCTCTTTGGCTGGAGTTTAGGCCTAAAGGAAGCTACAATAGGATCAGAGTGTGGCCTACTGCATTTTCAGTTCATCAGTAATGAGCAAGCTTATAGGGCACACTGATACACAATTTTAATTTAATGTAATTTAACCAAGTTATAAAGAATTGTCATATTACTGTTCTTTGACATTTATGGCCTGCAATCACATGAGTGACATGTGCTTTTTAGGGCATAAACCTGATCTGAAATTTTTAAATCTAACTTGGCTCAAGAAGACAGTCAACTAAATCCTTTATTAACTTGAACCAGAGATCTAGTCCAGCCCATCATCTCCCATTGAGGGGGCTCAGGGGATAACATGACTTCTCCAGGAAAATGCAATGGTTGACCAGGATAGCAGGAGACTGGATCTCCTGATGCATTTTCATTTATGCCAATGGGTTTCAACCTTATCACACCCAGCACTCCTTTTTAATGTAAATATTTTCTAAATTTTTCTTTCCTGTCTTGAAATGTAATTCATAGATGATATAACTTACATTCATGTATTTATAAAACCAACCTAAAATTTAATAAAATGAAGAAAAATATTTTAAAATGATATGGATTTCAATTTGTAATGCCTGGACACATCATCACTGGAGGGCATAGTGACATCAGACAGTCACACCTGTATGTAGAATCTCCATAAAAGTGACATCTACAAATGCATATACTTGGGCTGTGATGGCAATTTATATACCCCTTGGATTATCAATGTGATGAGATTTTCTGAATTAAAAAACAAATCTTGGTAAAACACTGAAAAAAAAAGTACCACTCCCCTTTGATATACAGTACTTGAATTCTTAGCTGAAAAACTTGCCAAAAGTAATGTATGTCTGAAACAGAGTTTGATTCTGCACTCAGGTAATTATAAACCAGTTTTCACCTACTTAAATTGTCCAGTAGAACATTCAAAAGCCATAGAGGACCAAACCTTCCCTGTGTGGAACTCTTCTGCACACTGGAGGATGTGTGGCATCTGTCCGCTAAATGTCATAGACCTGCCTCCCATCGTTTTGACAATGAGAAACAGTGCCCCCACAAATTTCCAGAAATTTCCTTGGGAGGTGTCTTAGTCCATTTAGTGTTGCTGTAAAGGAATATCTGAGGTTGGGTAATGTATAAAGAAAAAAGGTTTATTTTGCTCACAGTTCTGATGTCTGGAAAAGTTCACTGGGCACCTATATCTGGCGAGGGCCCCAGGCCACTTCCACAAATGGCAGGAGGGAAAGGGAGCCGGCATGGCAGAGATCGCATGACCAGAGGGGAAGCAAGAGAGTGGAGGTGCCAAGATCTTGTTAACAACCAGCTCTGGTGGGAGCTAATAAGTGAGAACTTACTTATCCTTGCCCCCGGAGGGCATTAATCTATTCATGATTAATAATAGGCACCTGCGCCCATGCCACAAACACCTCCCATTAGGTTCCACCTCCAACATGGGGGACCCAGTGAGACTGAGCCATCCCTCAATCCAGTCGAGTTGATGCCTGACATTAACCATCACAGGAGATATCAGCGCTCTTAGAGAATCTCTAATCTAAGGTCACATTGCCTCCTACTGCTGTAAGAACAGAAGAACATTCTAAGTAGAGGCTTTTGGAGAAAAGTTTTGACCTTCCTGGTACAAAGCTATTTTCTTTGTGAGATAGAGTGTGATCATAAATCACCTATTCTCTCTTGCCCTTTTAAAATATGATGTGTGGGGGTGAAAATAATGGCATTGATGTAGACTCTGGGTTGGTTATGATGCATATAGGATCTGAGAGTTCTCTTATTTCTCAGATAAAAGAATATCCTCTCCTTATTCAGCCATCTCCCTCAAACATACGTTTCAGCACGCACACCTGGCATTTATACTTATGTGCCCTCATTTTTCAAAATTATTTTCTAGAGATATAATTTTTGTCTTCTTCATAGAACTGAAGTCCAGTAGGACATAGATCCAAACTCGGCTTTGCCTGAAAATCCTGTCCCTAAGAGTAATTTTCTAGTTACATTCTATATCACACAGTTGGGTTGCAAAGGAACAGTCAAGAAATTAATATGTGGGCTGTTTGAATTACATTAACTAATGCACCTCTCTCTTTAATGCCATGTATTTCTGAACAAGAAATGGCAAAAATCAATAAATTCATATTTAACTTGCAGAATGTCATAAAAATTTTTGTTGTGCCACAGAACAAGGAAACATGCTGCCAGTCTGTTCTTCCCAATAAGAACACTCTTCTTTGAATTGCAAGTTTGCTGTGTATTTATCTGTATTACACAAAAGCCTGTGGCAATCCGTGAGAATGCTTGCATCTTTGGTTTCATAGAAATTTGCATATCAAAAATACGCAATGATGTAGTGATATATGGCATGGAAATGTATAGTTCAATGAACATAGTATTTTTTGGCATTCTTCAATCAAATACTTAAAGCAATACTTTGCCTGAGTTCTAAATGTTTTCCAAAGAAATCCTCCACACTATCTTACATTTCTATTTTACATAAAGAGATAGAGAAATGTCATGATGTAATATTTTATTGTATAATAGCATTAAATTAGTCTCTTTCTTCTGGAGTGCTGAAAGCACTTTTCTGTTTCCTGTTTTTATCATTGTATATAGCAAGTTGGTGAAACAGGATAAGACAAGCATTATTCATATTTTATAAGTAAGCAAACTGAAGTACAAAGGCATTAAGTACACAAGAGCAAAAGCCTGCAACAACATATTTCAGGGAAGAGGAGACACAGCGGTCAGTGGGGTACTGGGATAGCTTGGGAGAGAAAGCCATGGGGTCCCAGCTGACCACCTTGAACCTGACTCACAGACGGGTTGGCTCAACCACGGCTCAGAGGGCCCAGGAGTGTCAGCTTGACTTAATTGTACTCAGATACCTCACAGAATGGCACGCAGGCTTTTCTTGAGCAGTCATCATGGGATATTTTACTTTTCCTGGCAAGCAGTTTGAATGATAATACTTTAACTCAGGCAAATACTAAAATTATTGTCTTCCCTCCTACTCCCATCTCTTTCTTCTTGAAGTGAAAATAGAGCCGTATCAGGTTTTGTAGAAGAAAGTGGGTGTGTCTGTGTGTGTGTGTGTGATGTGTGTGTGTGTTGGGGTAGGGGAACAAAATTAAGGTGTTGCCAACGGAAGGGGCGGGAAGGGAGGCACACAACACCTGAGCCAGCTGAACTTATGGATGGCTGAACATCCGCAGGCATTATTTTCTCTTCACTTCAGTGTTCATAGGAAACACTCAGGCAGAGTCTGCTGACCAAGGGAAAGGGAGTGGGTTTGCCTATTGAATATTATCTGAATAACCATTCGGTGGCTGAGGTGCATTTCTTGAACTTCAATAAATTGATTTTTGTAGCAAAATCACAGTGATTATGCAAAATCAGTATTTTAAACTACACAATAAATAAGAATGAAATTCATCAATTTTTACATTTCTAGTAAGGAAAATGACAAGCAAAACACCAATCAGCCTGGGGATAGCCTTTCAGTTTAACTTGGTATCTCCGACCCAGCACAGAGCCACTTGACGACTTACACATTTGCCTCAGATAACTTCCTCCCTTCCAGTAGTAGGGATAAAATCCCATCACAAAACAGAAGATTGAGAAGCATCAGTGATCTCCACAGAGAGGAGATGTGACAAGCTATGGTCATGGTCTAGCACACAGGAACAATGGGTAGAGACTGTGAGCACACAGTCATGCAATCAGATTAGAACACAAAAGTGGTGGCCTACCAGACACAGCACATGGCATCTGTGCCAAAGTTAGGGGCTTGGGAATCCATTGGGGAAGTGACAAAGTAGGGGAAAAAAAAAATGAGATCTTTGGGTTATTGATGAAAGACCCTTAATTAAGGAGTTTCATGGGACTGTCAGCATAAGTACTGCTAATACATTCTGCTAAATATTTGCTGTCAAACTTGTAAATGTTGTATTAAGGTGGCATTTCGGCAGGGAATAGGGGCTGGGATTCTACCCTTCCTTTGTTGTATAACCTCAGGCAAGTACCTTCATCCCCTTCCAGCTTGGTGTCTTCATTTGCAAAAGGACTGAATTAAACTGAGGGGTTGTTTCAGAAGCCCCTTTCAATTCTAAACAATCTAAAATTCTGTGACATCTCAAAATAACCTAGAATAATGCAAATGTCACTTTTTAATATCCAGCATTAAAAACAGCAAAAATAGCAAGGGCTGCTTACAGACATCAAATTGGGCACATTCATTACAAAGCAGAGAAAATGCGTCTGATCTATTTCACAGAAATCATATCCTGAGGAAGAGAAATGTGTCAAAAGGTACCAGATTATGTGCCAAAATAGGAAATATTGTTCTAGTTGCAGGTGACCTTTCATAGTGAGATCATTCACTTGCTGGTTATGCTGTCACGGAATGTAATACTGCTCTTTAAAGGTCATTGCCATGGGTGTGCCCCTGGGCACTTACTAATATATGCCTCTGATTTACTTCTCCCCCACAAAATAGACCCTATAATAGACACAGTCCCCCCACTCAATAGTCCGGTGGGACACATATTTGTCCTTGTGTTATAAGCATATTGCATTTAAAGGTACGGGTGAAGGAGAGGGAGAGGAAGGACACTACCGTGAAAACATTGGTACCTGTACTTATCAGGGAAGAAGTCGTTCTAGGAAGAGAATTTGCCAGATAGCTAGACTTATAACTCTTCCTGTGACATAACATTACAACCTCGAAACAATTTAGATCTTTGTGTAATCTACCAAATGTGGTACAGCTCTCTGCTTCCAGCAACAGAAAACACTGAGCAATATTTGACTACATGCTGTGACTCTTAATTTTTTTATTCGGTCTTGAGGTCTCTCTTGAGAGTGGCTGTGAGCCGAGATAGTAATTCTCTAGGAGACACCCGACTGGAAAGGAAGGTCGGGTTCAGCTGTGTCAGGTGAGACACAGTGAGGAGGTGAAACCGACAGGCATGGACAGAAGACGTTTATTGCTCACAGGTCTCAGAGAGGTTGGGGTGGCGACGGGAAACCGACGGGAAGTCCAGAGAGCTCCACCAGTGGGGGCGAGGGCGGGAGAGAGGGAAGGAGGGAGACAGAACCAGTGGACCGTGACCGTCCAGTGCTAAGGCCCGTGAGCATTATCCTGCAGCTCTCTCACGGGGTTGCAGATGGGCAGTTTTAAAGAAAACCTGCCTGGCGGGGGAAGGGGGAGACTTATTTACAGGACTCTGTGTTGGCCATTAGGTTGCATCGTGGTCAGCGGCTGTGAGATGTGTTGGGTTTTTGGTCAGTGAGATGAGGGACAAGGGGGCTGAATCGCAACCAACCACACAAGGAGGGGAAGTTTTAACGAGGACAGAGGTGACAGGGTTTGACTGGGTTTCGGATAACTTGTGTGAGGCCTAAACATGGATGCCAAGGCAGCAGCTACATCAAATGCATTTATGACACTACTTCTTAGCAGTTCGGGTTTATGATGTAAAATGTGATTTAACAAACATACACCGAGTACCTGTGGCGTGAGTGGCCTGTATGGACAGACTCAAACCTTGCTTTGCATGGGTTCGTGTTGTCCCTGGGTATGCCGTGGGGACATGGCAGTTGAGCTTGGCCCAGGTCTACTGCATCCCAGCCATGCCCCCGCCTGCCTCTCTCACGCTGCGGTACTAGTGGGCACATCTTCACAGTGGCATCACGTGGCCTGGGTGGTGACGGGGTGGGGGGGGCACTGAAACCTAAAAGGTTAAAAAGTGGAAAGCAGGTGGAGTGAGCTTCAGCCCAGCCCAGAAATCATCTCTGCCTTTGGCTCGTTGTCCTGGGCCACCATGTACCCCTTCGTCACAGTCTGCCCACCTGCTGAACCCACCGCCTGCTGACAGCTGCCCCTCTCTTCCTCTCCCTCCTGCCTGTGGTCCCTCTATAGTCTTCCATATGCCCGGGTATGTCTCCCACGCTCCTCACTTCCTGCAGAAGAAGTTTGGCCTTTAATGGGTATTATGACCCCTTCGTTCATATCATTCACTTAACACATATTTATTAATTGCTATTTATGTGCCAGGGACTGTTCTGGATATTGGGAACAACAGCAATTAACAAAGCAAACAAAACTCTTTGCCTTGGCGGAATTGATGTTTGCTCTAGAGGAGACAGACAGTAAACAATCACTGTGTGTAGTCTGCGCTGTGACGGTGATGCCATCGTGGGAAATAAAGCAGAAAGAGGGGCAGAGTGTGCTGGATGGGGGAGGGGACAGATGGTAATTTTAAATGTTTTTCCCTTTGATAAACGCACATGACAAGCCTCAACTTGAACTGAAGATATTTGCTCTAACAGGTGTTCAGGAGTTGTATCTTGATCCCAAAGGAAGTTTTATGCAGGTATTTCTGGTGCCAGAAATTGGGGCTCCATAAAACCAAAATGTTGCTGAAGTAGTGGACAGGCCTGGTCCTCTCTGGTCAATGGCTTTGGTCAAGGCCCATCTGTTGCCCTTGACTGGGCACCAGCCTTGTCGACTTGACCTGAGAATCAGGGTTCTATCCCTTCATCACAGGTGGGACCTTGAGAGAGAATGTAAGGACCTGAGCACTTCATAAAGCCTCGGCAGGTACAGTAAGGTCTTGGATCATCTGCAGACAAGAATTTGCTAGGTAGTGCCGAAAATCAGACTCCTACAGGTTAAGGGGAGTCCAAGGCATCCCAAGTCTCCCCTGTGCTGGTGTTACAGGGAAATCTTTTCCTGTGCTCTATAAAAGTACATATAATGTTTGTCAGGGACTAGGTCGTTATGCATGATCAGCTATACTTAGGCCTCTACTTGGAGCTTTTCTGGTTCAAGTTGTTAGTCTTGAAGGGACCAAGTCATGGTGGGTCTGGTTCCCTGACAAAATAGGACAGGCCTCCACGACTGGAAGCACTCATTGAGGGGAGGGGTGTCTGCAGCAGGCCCAACAGCAGTCTGGGGCAAGAGGAGGACACCTAGAGCAGTGTCCGCAGTGAGACCCCCTAGAGCCAAACTCCTGGGTTAGATGCCCTGAACAGGCCCGGCAGGAGCCCTGGAGTATGGAGAGAGGGAAGCTGGGGAGGTCAGCTCATTACAAAGATATGAAAAAACGTCCTCAGTAAATAGTTGTTGAAAGATGAAGGAAAGAGCTTTCTTCAGGAGTAGAGGCAGGCAAAGAAAGGAAAAGTCGAGCTGAAAACCAACAGGAACAAAGACATGAAATAATGTATGTGCGTATTCGTTTCCTAGGGCTAATTTCCTGGGTAAATTACCACAAACTTGATGGCACAAAACAACAGAAACATATACTCTCACAGTTAGGAGGCTGGAAGTCCAAAATCAAGGTTGGACTTCTGGAGTTGATTCCTTCTGGAAGATTTGAGGGAGAATCTGTTCCATGCCTCTCTCCTCATTTCTGCTGGCTTCAGCTGTCCTTGGCTTATGGACACATCACGCCAACCTCAACCTCCATCTTCACGTGGCTCTCCTTCTGTATCTGTGTCGGTGCATCTCAAAGCTCCTTTTCCTTTCTCTTATAAGGACACCAGTCATTGGATTTAGGACTCACCCTAAATGTAGGATGACCTCATCTCAAGATCCTTAAGTATGTGTGTGAAATCCGTATTTCCAAATGAGGTGACATTCACAAATACCGGAGGTTAAGGCTTGGACATATTTTTGGGGAGGTCAATTCAAACCACTCCATTGAGATTAGTATCTAACAAGACAATCCCCAAGTATGTCTAATAAAAGTATGGGCCAAAAAGAGGCTCTTCCTGTTGTCCATCTGTGTGCAACAATAACCTGAGAACCACTTCTCTGCAAATGGTCAGATTTTAGAGTGTAAGCCATACACACCCACATGCTGAGCACTTGAGTCTAAACTGCTGCATCCTTTTATAAAATAAACATAGCATGTATGCCTAAGTTCCCATTTAGTAGGTGTGATGCTACAAGAGTACCCACGTTATAGGCCAGTCCTCACGGGTTACTGTTTTAAAAATTTTAAAAGACAACTTTACCTCTTATACTGTGGCTATTACTAGACATGTGGAGTAGAAGGAGGGAGGGAATCGTGTGAGCCGATATATTTCACAGGATTGTATCTTCCAGAAGATAATTCATACTTAATATCATATGAATTGGCCTCCTGGTACTATGTCTATTGAAGCATAATTTTTAAATATTTTTATCCTCAAGAATAATGTTTTTAAGAAAAAATTGATGCATGTAAAACCATTCTCCTTTCATAAAACTGTATTTTAAAGGAGAAGGGGTATCAGATTAGGAACCAAAAGATATGGTTCTAGAATGGACTGCACTGCCAACCAGATGATCTTGGCAAGTTTCTCCCTAGATCTTGAGTGACTAACTATCCTTCCATGAACCAGGGGAAAGCAAACTGCCGAGATGCCTACCAGATTCTATGCCAGAGTCACACCCTGGGCAACTGTGTCTCAGAGTCAGACCACAGTAGCAATTCCAGGGACCAAACTCAAGTTTTCCCAGAGAGTGGAGGGATTTAGAAGGGGTGGAGAGGGAGAGCCCATAAGAAGTTTATAAGATTTAAATTTGAAAAATCTTTGGTAGCCTCTTCCAACTTTCTTTTCCTACATTGCTGCACAAACTTGCTACCCAATCATCCTTGTCAAATCAGGCCCCCGGAGGGTCAGCACGACTGATGCTGGGAGAGAGTACAAGACAGAATAAAGTCACGGTTACCAGTAGTTTCTCTGTACTGCAATAGAAGAGAAACCTTTCCCAGGGCTGTGAAAGGCAGGGTTTGAAAGGCCATTGGGCCATCATACTCTTCTCAGCCCATTTTTTCCCTCGTCTGACCATGACCAGCATGGTAAGTTTCGAATGAGAAGAATGAGATGATTTTCTTCTGGGTAGAAAAGCAATTCATTGTCCTGACTTATCCCTTCATCTTCCGGTTAGCATTGCCAGTTTTCATGCCAAAATATGGTTGGAAGGAATTTTTCATTTAGGCAAATAGATTCCTGGGGCCTTAGGAAAGTACCTTTATAAGACCAATCCTGGTATGAGGTCTTCAGAGCAAATGACGTGGACCTTCACTGGGACTGTGAATGTGTATGAGTGTGTGTGTTGGGAGGAGGAAGAGGGCACGAAGAAAGATACATGGAATTAACAAAAATTGAGTCCCACTTGCCTGGGACATGAATTATGCCTGGAAGATAGAAAGTCCAGTCACATGATCCTGGAACTCAATAGCTGACTCTCAACAACCGACAGAGATAATAACAGCAACTCAACTTTGTCTCTGCTGTTCACCCCATCAGACAAAAAATAAATAATCAAGACTTATTGCAGACAATTCTATTTAAAGCCTTTGAATAAACCTCTAGGTTCCTTTTAGTTTGCAATTCAAGCAGCCAGGAAAAGAATCTTATCGATGGAGGGATATAGTTCAGGGATTATCCAGATCCAAAGAAATTGGATCGTCTAGCAAAGTGAGCTTACCTGATCTGTAACAATGTAAGTCTAACCAGTGCCTAAAGTAGGCCTCTCTGCAGGTTTCCTATACTAGGCTTATTGGGGTGGCTTACCAGTAAGTCACCAAATAAGGATTTTCAGGCACTCTCCACCGGTAGAATTCTCCTAGGCTGAGGATGGCCTAAGAGGCTGCTTCATCTGTCAGGAAAGGGTTTGGGGAGATGTTATTTCTGTAGACTTGGGAACAGGAATTGTTGATCATTATTTTGCAATAATGAGGTAGGACGCAGTAGGAAAAAGAATTACACCTCAGTGGAATGGTTCAAACCTAAGTCAGCATGGCCTTTGGAATTTCCCCAGGAAAGCATCAAGTGATATTATTAATAACCAGAGAGCAAAACTATCCTAAGTAAAATATTATGGGAGTCAAATGTCTATATAAGAATTTAATTCGCACTATATATTAAAGAAAGTTTGACAGTATCATATTATTTTTCCCAAGTTGGAAATTGCCTAGGACCTTTCTCAGGTGCTTGGTTTAAAAATCAAGATTTAAAAAGTGTGCGTGCACACCCAAACATACACAGCTCTCCCAGGGACTAGTACTTCAAGCTCTCTAAGACACTTTAGCAATTGGGGATTTTTCAGTGGGAAAATTCGTGGCTGGTTAAGTTGAGTCATTTGTGAATAATAGCAGAGCTTCAAGCGAAGTAAAATTCTTTGTAATTCAAGAGGTGATTGAGTCTTCAATGAACCTACGCCTTGTGTTCAACTTCTAGGAAATATTGGCTTAAAGTAGGAGATTAATCTATATTAGGGAGTATGTGATGGGAAGGAGTGAATCAGTTATACTCATCACTAATCTACGATAAGCAAAGCTTCAGTCTCTCAGCTCCCTAGCCAGTTGTTTTGAAGATAATGGAAGGGAAACATTTTTTGATTAATACTTTAATTAGAAGATCAAAGAACTCTTATTACTGACAACAGTATTAAAAGTGTATTAATCAAAGGAAAAAAAGGTAATTCTTTTCATTTATTCAACTGATATTTATTAAGTACCTCCTTTGTGTTGGCTACTCTATCAGATAATATACACTGAATGGAAATTAAGGTATAGATTCTACAGTCGTGGAGTTTGTAGGGTAGTTGGAAAGATTGATGAATAAACGGACAATTGCAATGCAATGTGATTTAAGCTAAAGTTCTATCTTCCCCTGCCTGAGAACAGCCCACTACCCACAGGGGTAGGCCTTGACAGCCATGTCAATATACAGGACTCTGTGTCCACTGATCATAGTGATTATTCCAGGGATGGCCACTTAATTTTAACTGGTCAATCAGAATATTCTTCTTATCTTTTAGGATTGGGACTGAGAAATGAAACATTAGTGTGTCAGAGTGGGTTGCTTGAACTGGGGATATAGGGACTGGGGCCAGGGAAGTAGAGGTGGTTGTCCTGGTATGAATTGTTTTTACTCTCAGAAAAGAGTATATGTATGGGTTTTTTTTCCTCACACCAACCAGTTGTCCAATACCAACTGAGAGTCCTATAATTCAATTTAATTCTAAGGCTAACCCCACAGGTTAAGGGCCCAGTCCCACAAGGCTGCCCCCACTGCAGATGCCAATCCTGAGTATTGGGTACTCAGGGTAGCCACACTCTGTCTGACTTGCTGCAAAGTTCACGGTTCCCACAACCCCCTCCTCAGTTTTGATAATTTGCTAGAATCACCCACAGAACTCTGGAAGACACTTTAATTACTATTACCAGTTTATTATCAAGCATGCAACTCAGGAGTAGCCATGTGAAAGAAATGCATGGGGCAAGGTGTGGGGCAAAGGTCAGGAAGCTTCCATGCACTCTCTGAGCATGGCATCTTCCCATCACCTTCATGTGTTCACCAGCCCTGCAGGTCTCTGAATCCTGTTGCTGTGGGTTTGCTATGGAGGCTTCATTATGTAGGCATGATCGAGTCAATCATTGGCCATTGGCAAATAACTCAATCTCTAGCCCCTCTCCCCTCCCCGGAGGTTGGAGGTGGGCATGGGTGGAAAGATGGGGTGAAAGTTTCAATGTTTTAATCACACTTGGTCTTTCTGGCAACCAACCCCCATCCTGATCCTATCCAGGGACCCCTCCCCGCAAGACTGGCCTCCTTAGAACAAAAGACATTCCTGTCACCCAAGAAATTTCAGAGGATTTAGGAGCTGTGTGCCAGGAACCCGGGGACAAAGACAAAATATTTATTTATCACATCTGGCGTAAAGATACCTAACAGAGAAATCTGGCCTTCAAAGAGAGAAGAGATCTAAGAGATCTAAGAGGAGAAATAGTAGCAAGCGATTGCAAGACTCCAAGAGAGGAAGAGAAAGAGACCAAGCAATCAGTCATCCCATTTTCCAGAGCTTCCAGCCATCAAATTAGTTCCCACTTTTCCTGAGGCACAGTTGTTCAACCCAACACATTTTTTTTAAAATTTCTGTTTAGCCTTGCCTTGTTTAAAATGGGATTCTATTACTTCTTACCAAAAGTATCTGGACTAAGACACATTCCTGCAGGGGTAAGAATATGATGTTATGGGATCACTTGGGAAGGAACTAGCTTAGTCTTGTGGGAACATGGAAGGATTCCCAAGGGCAGTACTACCTGAGCTGTGTTCTAAAGGAGAGCTGAAATCAGCCAGAGAGCAGATGTCTCAGGCAAAAGGACCAGCACCTGCAGAGCCCAGAGGTGAGATAGCATGGCACATTTTAGGAGCTGCAAAGGTTTTCTGTGGGTGAAGCATAGGTAGGAGGCATGCATGTGTGTGGGAGGAGAATGTCAGTGTCAAGAGATGACTCTTCTAGATCATTGGCAGAATTCATTTCCTTGCAGCTGTAGGATTCATGGCAGCTTGGAGAGAGAGAGAGAGAGAGAAAGGGTGGGGAGAATAAAGGGAGTGCTATCACCTTCACCATATTCTATTGGTTAGAAGCCAACCACTCTCAAGGAGAGACCATTAGACCAAGGCATGAACATTAGGCATTGATGCCACCATAAAATATGTTCCCCACAGCCACCCTACAGTATGTTACTACTTAGCTCAGTTGTCAATGAAAAGGTGCATAGCTACATAGCATCCTCTCTGGCACAATCCATTGTTCTATTATGGAGGAACTTTGATCTTGGGAAAATTCTAGGAACTGAAAAGTCTACCAGGAAAAATATTTCTGCTGTGTCCGTAAATATTAATATCACATATTCTTCTTTACCACAAATATTGTATCTGCCACATCATCTTGTGGTCAAAGGCAACATTATGATTCAGAAAGTGTATGATTAATTAAATTATGCTATAACATGTTTACAGGATTTCCAAAAACAGATGCTCGGTCAACTTCTACAACATATTTCTTCGATGTTTAGTGATTGAAACATCTTAAAGACTTTTTCCTCCAACTTACTGTTGTGTATGTTATTTTCCTCTTCATTATACCTTATCTGTATAATTCCTGTTGAATACACACTATTACAGGCAATACCTACCTGTGTTTAATGTGTTTAGTGTGATGCATAGCATACCGTTGGGGAGTTTAGGTCTCTAATGCATGCCATCTGGTGATTCTGGGATATGTGTGGGAATAAACAGTGACTCTGCTGATTACCTACTTGGTATGTGCATTTAATTAAGTGCAAAAATTCCTACAGGCATGTGGTTAAAGGGGCTTTGGCAGATTTCCCCTCTAGAGGGTTTGGCTCTATGTAGCTGGAACTGTCTCTGGCATTGGAATTCCAAGCGTGCCTACATTTGTAAACAATAAGTAGTGGTTTAATATCATGCAGACTTTCGTCAGCTTAAATTTCAGTTTATAGCCTAAGTACTTTAATAACTCATACCGAAACAGAGTATGGTTTTTTTTAGGTATACTATATCTGTTCAATTCAGACAAAATTAACGTTTATGAACAAAAAAGTGTGAACACCACAATATGAAAATATCAAACAACCTGTGTATGAGGTTTTATCCTTTAAGTAGCTGTTCCTTAGTTTTATTAGTTTATATTACAAAGCAACTGAATATGAATGCTATTTTAAAATAAAAACCTACAAAAACAAAATACATGAAACATTTTTTTCTAAAATGTAGTGGCAAAAGTGTAGTACTTTGGAATTCAAGTTAAAATATTCCAGACTTAAGTTGAATGTGTGCGCGTGTGTGTGCATGCTCCCACACGTGTGCGTGTAGTATTTTTAACTGGGCACATTTACCAGTAGATGATATTGAATTTCATTTGAGGCAGTGCAGGGGGAGGGCTGGGGAATCAGAACCAGGAAGAAATTGCCTCCAAATCTGTCCCTTCCAAGCTCTCTGATTTGGGGAGGATTAATATTATATTTCCTGGGTCTCAGTTTAGCTCTAACAGTGGGATTCCCTGAAAAGATGCAAAATAAAAGTAAATATAAGTAAGACATGATCAAATGTCTATTTGACTTGATCTTTAGAAACCAGGATGTCTGTGTGACTAAATGCTTTGCTTAACTGCAGTAAATTTTCATGATCGGCAAGGAGCAGGGAAGGGGATTGGGAGTGTGAGGAAAGCCCCCAAGCTGTGAGCAACTGAATAGGTCAGAGTGGTGGCTGGGGGAACACGGCTTCTACAATGTGCACATATTGATCTGTTAGTTGTTGGCTAAGAGCTCCCTGTGGAAAAGCTGCAGCTGGAGCCGTAGACCCCTAAGCATGGCATGTTAAGGAGCTTGCTAAGAGAATCCCCAATTAGACCAAAGAATAAAGAGACAGTAAGTTTATCTTTCTTTCTTTCTGATTACAGTCAGTTGTAGATAAAATCTTCTTGTCTTGTAAAAAAGGGAGACATCATCATTGGAAATAGGGTAACTTAAAAAATGTACGTGATGCTTTGTATTATTCCTTATACTTCTTTTTATTGCTTCATCTTGCTTGAGAATATGAATCCCGGAACAGACACCTATAATGTTTTGTAGAAAGTTCAGGACATGAGAAACACTGTATGTGTTATAACATCATTTTATCTCTTAAGTTTTCAGATGTCATCTTTGAATGCCAAATATTGTTACTTGGAAAATTGGTTGTTTTTTGCCCCTTACCTCCTGTCTCTTTCCTGTTCATTACCAGAAAAGTAGGAAATATAGTGTGTCTGCCCTGGTCGGTCCATGCCCTGACCTTGCACAACTCATTTCTTATGCCTTGAAACCAGACTGTCACCTCTATCCCCTTCTCAAAAGTCCCCCTCACAGCAGAAACCCACTGCTGCCTCCACTGTCATACTCTGGGTTCGCTCTGCAGATTTGACTTTGAGAACAACTCTTCCTCCTCCTCCTCCTCCTGCTCCCAGGATCCCAGGACGCTACAGCCCCACCCAGCTGGCCTGCCTCTTTCTCCCTCCCACTTCCCTCGCTAACCCCTCCTCCCAAATGTGTATTAAGTTCCTAACTTTCCCAAGGTTCTCTCCTTTTCTCTGGCTGTACTCTGACCTTTCACAATCCCAGCCTATTTTTCAGAGCGCTCAAAATCTCAATCCCACCCTATCACCTGCACCCTTGACTGACGCTCCTTTCCAGTCCCCTGAATGTACAGCTGGTGCCTAAAATCCTACATAGCATCTCAAGGCGTGTCATCCTCCAGACACACTGGCTCAAACCCCAGTCTTTTCCTCTCCTTTCCCTGGCTTTCTGATTGTGTGGCAGCCGTGAGAATTTGCCTGGCTGACTCTGATGGGCCAAGGGCACTAGGGATGTCCTTCAAGATGGGTGCCCAGGTCTGGCTGGGGCATGGGATTCCAAGGAGGCCACTTCCTGGGAGAGGATAAGGGCTTCCACCCAACCTCCCCCTCTCGCTGCCTCCCAGTCTTTCTTGGATTCCTCGTTGTACGCTTTCATGCCTCATCTCCCCTAAGAAACTCCTTGCACAATCAATCCAGTCTCAGCATCTGATTCTCAGAGAACCCAAATGACAAATTCCCCTCCAGAAGGACTATTGCCCTCCCTAGCAATGATTCTTAGAGCTACCTCCTTATTTCTTGTCCACACATCTCTATTAGTTTCCTAGAGCTGCTGTAGCAAAGTTCCACAGACTGGGTGTCCTAAACAACAGACACTTATTGCGTCACAGTCCTAGCGGCTAGAAGTCCAAGATCAAGGTGTCAGCAGGGTTGATTTCTCCTGAGTGCTGTTAGGAAGAAGCTGTTAGTGTCCCTTTCTAGCTTCTGGTGGCAGCCAGCAGTCCTTGGCATTCTTTGGCTCGTAGATACATCACTAATCTCTGCGTCTTTCTTCACACGGCGGTCTCCTTGTGTCCGTCGGATGCACCCTAACTAAGATATGTTCAATACCTAAGATATGTTTCCCATTGTTGCCCACCAGTTCCGTCCATAGTCCTCAGTGAGTCACTGGAGGCCGTCTCACATTTAGTCCCAATCTCTCTCTGTGTCCGAATGTCCCACAACTCCAACTGACACATCCTAGTCTAGTCAAGCCTGACTAGTCCCCCTGTCTAGAATGTTCCCTGAGCTTTCCCATCTCTTTGCTCTTTATTGCCCTACTATTTCACCCTTGGGATTCCATTCTCTCCCCATGTCTCTGCTGTCAAAGCCCAATTCCTCTTCCAGGCACACCAATTCTGCCTTGCTCAGGATACCCACAGCCAGAACTGACCTTTGTCTTCTCGGGGTTCTGTGGTCCTGCTGCTTACCCCACACTGCCCGTGTTTCACTGCTTGTGTGTGCCTTACCTCCAGAGTGTACATTGCTTGAAAACTAGAACAATATCTTTTCAGATTTTTAACCCCCAAACATTACTTACCCATATGCACATCAGATGCTCACTTAAAACTTGTTTAAAGGGATGAAATACTGCCATGTAATAAAAAATAAAATATTATTTTTCAGAAATGGTGAATTCATTGGAATTGATGTCAGGGATATGGTAGAAAGTCCTACAGAAAAAGTAGGGAAACACCCCAGAAGATGATGGATAAAAGTGACACTATTGGAGAGGGATTGATAGGAGGTTGACATTGTGGACATGAAGGGAGGCAGGGAATGAGCAGTGGTGGCAGCGTGGACAGCAGCAGGGACGGAAGTCCCAACCTCCTCCTGGCTCTGCGTGGCAGGAAGTGAGCAAACACTCACCAATGAATGTGATTTCATTTCTAGAGTGCCTACTTGTGCTAGGCACATGGGTGAGCAAAAAGGAGAGTGAGACATGGTCACAGCTGTTGTCCTAGTTAGTGTACACAGTGAAATGCATTTGGGTCTCTGCATGGCCAGCATGCTGGTGGGAGGTGACAACAGGAAGAAGTCAGCCTGGCATTCAAGGACCACTAAGCCATGGTCCCAGGCTGCTTTTTCAGCCTTCCTTCCCACTACTTTCTTGTGAGAGACTCCTAAGTTAGCATTGGCTACCAGTTGGACCCTGTAGAGATTATTTGGGGGATCTCACTTTGCCTGTACTCATATTGCATATGACCTCTTTCCAAAGTCTTTCCCCACCCTTAAGTAACTTTTCTCCATGAAATCCGTCTGGCCACCCTAACACCAGGCAGCACACCTCTATAGAATTTAACTTGCACTTCTCTTTCTCTCTACCATTTTGATATGTGTTTAGCTGAGAGCTCCTTGGGGACGTCAATGTTGTTTTTGTGTGCATCCGATTTCCATACAATGCCTAGGATGGTCTTTTATACACAGTAGGCATTCGATAAACATCTCTTGAATAAATTAATGAATGGAGCATCTAAGAGTGTTTCCATTTGATCTGTAGAGGTAACTTTTGCCTAGAAACCACTTCCGTATCTTTGTTTCTTAGTCACTTCCAGCTATGTTTCATGTTCCATTATTTCTTTGTAGATTCCTTCTTGACCTTCACAACATGTAAGAATTTGGGGGAAAGACCAGTCTGCATTTTAAATATAAGAATACCACAAATGGACAAAATTATTTATGCACTGGAGACTACAGCAGCAATGAATTTTAAATACAATTTGATTTCTAGTGCATAGTTTCTGTGTTGTTTTTTCCTCTGTGTTTTATGGTGTGTAGCTGAGGTTAACAGAGCTGGGGGATTTCACATCATAACTAATTAGCAACTGAAATTAGAAAGTTCATACAAATTATCAACATTCTATACTTTGAATAACTAGACAATTAAAAATATTTTGGACTACAGTTAACCTAAAATCATAAAGACCTACATTTCATGATCACTTACCTGAGATCTGAGGGCCCATAAGCTATTGTTATTGCTTCTTCCTAGAGAATTTTGTTATTCCACAAACCATGGCTGAGTCTAAGTTTGCAAACTGAAGATGATTGAGCTGTGGTTTTAAGGGTAGGGGAAGGCATATCCTCCCTTTGGTAACCCAATGTAGATTCCTTGCAAAGCACTCTCGATGCTTGATTTTCTGACCGTCTTTTGTTCTGCTTAGAAAAACCAACAAAAGAGTGTTTTTATTCCTTTCAGATTCCTGTTAGCATGTTCCTCCTTTTCCTTGCCTGTGGTTATGTTACAGTGATTTAGGATGAAATTAGCTCACAGTTTTGCAACACGGTGCTGTCTTGTTGAAGACTTGCTCACTCCTCACAAAGCTCCCTTCACACCATAAATAATTTAAGACTTGGTTTTCTTCTAGAAATGTATTGATGTTCATTGAGAAAATACTGGCAAATACAGGAGCTAGGATAATCTAAGAACTGCTATAATTGCCTTTAAATGATAGCATCTTAATCACTGTATTACTTTCTTCTTTTCCTAGGTAAGTGGTGTTTTCTCTGCGTTGCTTCAGGGAGTGTTGATATGTCTGGTAAGTGTTCGTTTTGTCGTGGTACCTGGTATTGCTTCAGAGCTGCTTTTGAATTGCCTGTGAGAACCAAAAGGCAAACTAGAAAGCACAAGCGGACTTTGGAAATGCTTTCTGTTGAGAATGCTGGTGCGTGTTCAATCTTTTTTAGATTTATTTTCTCTGAGATCTTGCTTTAGAGTTATAACACACTTTATTCTCAAGTCTGGAAAAGGGCCCACGGGCTGATTAAGTGTTGATCAAAACTTGCCATCCATAAATTCTTTTTATGTGGATTTTCTTTTCTTTTTTTCTTTTACTTTTTTCTGCCTTTATTGGAATTTTTAAAATGCCCTCCATTCAGATTTTGATGAAACCATAAAACTCCAGATAGAGGCATTTTGCTTAAGTTTTTGCTACTTATGGATGTTGTGCTACTCCAGTATTTAGGCTATATTGTTACCAAGAATTTCCATTAATCTTCTGGTTTCCTCCTCCTGTATCGCAGTGACTTCATCTGTGTGGTATTCATGGTCTCTTGGTACTGGGCACAACATGGTGATTAAGTCCTGCTGCACGATAATATTTTTATTAAGATACTGAAATGAATAAGTTCCTATCTTTCTAGTTATACTGACACGGATACATTATTTTATGGATGTCTTTCTGTAAGTTAGTGACTGAGAGTTGCTGTTTTTCTAGGTATGTTGTTGATGCCAAGATTTTTCCTTTAAAAGAATGGCCAAGAAGTATTCCAGAAGGGAAAAGATTATCAAGAAAAAAAATCCCATGAGCTCTTTGATTTATAAATAAAATTTCATAGTCAAGTATACACAACATATGATGGTTTTATTTTAGTTTTTATGAGAGTTGACTCTTCCACTTGATTGAACTTGACACAGAAAATGCTAGATCACAGTGTCTTTGGCATGAATGTAGGAAATTCAGTCTTCCTGTGTCTAACATGTACAATATTTGGTTTTTGTATGTCATAGGGTCAGATTATTGGTCCTGTTAGAAGCAGTTGTTCCTTAAATGCGTTGGACTTGGTTTAGCTATATTCTGTTATCCTCTTCTTCGCTTTTCCCATCCAAAACATAATGCCCTTACATTAATTAATTAATTAATCTGAGATATACGTAGCTTGCTGCTTGAAGAGACTTTTATTTGAACATTTAGATCTATTTGGTTTTGGCGGAGGTTTTCTTTTTTGTTGCTTTTGATAATCTGACCTAAAAATGTTTTACTTGTGTTTATGTGTGTTTAATAGAACACATTTGAAGAAGAGTCCCCAGAGGTCAACTAAATTGCTCTTGAAACGTTCAAAAGACTATAGACATTGCTTTAAATAACCTGCATGGGATTTTGGCCCCATGCTGTTTTCAGTTCTGCAACAGAATTTTTCTATTAAAGATTCTGGATTTAAAAGATCAGAAAACAGGAGACAGAAAGATGGAGGGTGAAGAAGGTTAGATTTCAAACTTGCATAGGCTTTTCCCCAGACTTTGAAGCCTACCAGAGACCCACAGATATGTGAACCAAGACGTTATTTGAACAGCTTGCTTAACAACGGGCTGAATGGTGAGCCACATTTTAAATTGAGAAAGTTAGCCCGTGCTGGGAGTTTTTTATTCTTTGCCTTTGACCTTATTGGATGCCATAAATGAAATATAGTGGTGCAGGTTTGAAAAGGCCAGGGGCTACTTATTTATCCCACTCCCATGACAGGGAAAAACCAAGAGTGAACAAATGAAGTGTGTTTAACTCTATCTCCTTAACTCAGGCTGTAGTAATATAAAAATGCTTTGGTTCCAATTTATAATCCCAGTTTGGTGAAAGATCTTCCTTTGCTATTTTTAAATTCTTTCACTTTATTCAGGTAAGCCATGCAGAAAGGTCAAATCTGGGGAGGTGGCTGAGTTTTATTTTCACTATAAAGAGAGCTTGAAAATACCTTATTTGAGATAAAGTCTATTCTTAACTTAGGTTTCATGATTTATATCATGCTAGTTCTACTATGAACATCTTCCACTTTGAAATCAGATGTACTTAGAGTTTGTGCCAGTGAACTTATCTAAAATATCCTCATTTTTCTTATTAAAAAGTGGTAATCTAGCTATCTATAACATATAATAACCATACTGGATTTCTACTGCTGGATAAAAGTAACTATGTGATTATATGAGTGATGATTGTACAGCATTCATTTCTAGAGCATTTGAAAATTCTTATGTGGTACTATTAGCTAGATGATACTGTGCTTCCTCAACATTAAATTTTCAATTATACTAGGTTCATTTTGTTATATCGTGTTTATTATGGAATCTAAATATGGTCAAATATATTGTAGATTGGATTGAATTATGAAAGGCATTGTAACTAGTTAATAATTTCTTTGCTCTGGTGACTCGTGTTAGTACTGTGCTCATAATAAGAAGTATGATGCATCATTGTCCTCGTGAAGCTATGGTATTGGGAAGAGGATAAAAAACATGCCAGCCCCTCCAAAAAAAAACAAACAGATAACAATGCAAAATGGAGGGACACTGAAATTTGCACACAGTTAGTTGTGTAGAGAAAACATAGTTTATTTTTCTAGGACTGATCTGATTTTTTTGAATTCTCACGATAGTAGGTGGGGGAAATTCTCACTTGCTGATTAATATCTCAGTCTCTTCTCATTTAAACAGTCTTCTTCCATCGCAGAAAAGTAGGCAAACTTTGACTCCCTGCAGGTCTGGCTAAGAGAGTCTCTGCTCTGCCCCAGCCACGCCCCGGCATGGCCTCCTGGTGTTGTGCTGGTTCACATGTATGCACTGGTGGGGACCCGCTGAGCCCCGTCGAGTGTGTGGCATTCAGACTGCTGCTATGAACTGTGGTTTTGCCTATTCTGCCTTGGCATGTCCTCCTGAGGTCTAGCTAAGTCCCCTTTGGCCCCAGCTGGTATGACCTCCCTGTAGCCAGGCTGCAGGGACAGTTTGTGGGCTGGAGAGTTCACAGCCAGCAGTCTTCTCGTCCTTCCTAAACAGGCACAGGGAAACTTCGGGCTGTCTCCCCAAAGCAGCACAGGCAGCTCAGGTCTGTTAGGGACCTTACATTCCCTCTTTGCATCTAACCATTTGGACCTCTTAGATTGTTCCAGGTACCCTTTGAAAAGTCTCTCCCCCAAAACCCAAACAAGAAGTAGGCTAAACGCCCCTGTACCCCCAGCTTGCTGCTTGGCCGACAAGCACTCCTGCCTGCTGGGATTTTGAAATACAGAGGGGAGGTAAAGATCCCTTTCTGTTTCCCTTATCTCTGCATCTTTCTCTTCCCACAGTCCTTCTGGAAGGGTGCTCTACTTTCTTTACCTCGTACCCTGAGATCTCTCTACTCCTGGCATATAATAAATTCTAAGATCTAGGAGCCAGGCTTGGCTTGCAGTATGTTAAACAAGAGCAAATAAGATTTTTAAAAAATCCTTTCCTCTCTCAATCCAGACCTTCACGACTTTTGACTCAACTCCGAGATTCTACTTGGACATTAAAGGCTGAATATCGACCCTTTCTTTTCTCCCTCCCTCCCTTCCTTGCTTCCTTTCTTTTATTTCTACAAATGCCATCCTAATGCCCTCTCTACACCAGGCAGGTTGATGCCTTGGGCTCACAAATAAGCAACTCTTGTACACAGAAATGCCAAAGAAGAAAGCAAATTAAAATGCGTCTGCCACACTGTGGCCCCCTGCAGGAGATTGGTGTGCGTTCGGGGGGATTGTGTTTTGATCAGCAAAGGAGATCAGCATGATGTTTGTTATATTTGGTGGCTTATTTTGGAGGCATAGAGAAAGCTGGGACGAGAACGAAGGGGAATTTGAATGATTGGCTGCAGGGTTCAGTCATATAGAACCATATTCCCAAAGTGATTTTGGCAAAGCAGTAGTTTGATAAGATGGTCTGAGACATACAGAACCAATCTATTTGGGGTCACTGCATACCATATGTCTCCTTAGAGATTCACAATGTATGTCAGCATATTAATATTTCAGATAATTCCTGCCTTATAGGAATATATATAACACCATTTAACTCATGTGGGCCATGTTCATGTAACACCTGTTTACAATCCAGAAAACTCTTTTTGAGAACTGCTGGTAGGGTAATGATGAAGCTGTGAATCGTTTTTGGAGAGAACTAACATGAGGAAGGTAGAGCTTTAGGAACTTCATTGAATTTTTATTGAGGACTTACTATGTACAAAGCACACTGTGATTAATCAGTCCAAAAAGATGAGCGTCAAATCAGTTCTTGAGAATTGAGAATTTCTCAAAATTGCTATCTTTTTGAGTAAATGTTAAATAATATGTAATTTCGAAGTTCCAAATCAATATGATTTTAAGATAGTTCTGTATATAAATAGAAACATACAACATAAATGTAATAGTAATTATTTGCTTTATCTAAAGCCATGTTAAAAATTGAAAAAAGTCATGCGTAGTATCTTTACAATCATTCAACAACTGTCAAAAAGATAATAAAAATCATTCATAATTTTTTAAAAAACCAGAAGTATAAAATGTCAGCTATTTGCAGTTTGCTATGTAGTACAAATAATCTGCTTTTATTTGACATATCAAAATAATTAAAGAAATTACCAATCTTCCCCAAAGTAATTGTTTATAGTGAATGATTACTGTATTTCCTTTGCTGGGTAGGCCTGATACATTAATAGTGATAGATATTAATTATATATTAATGGTGATGGATAGCAACAATTTGAACATATAACATCAAGGTATTCCAAGATATTTTTTCACAGTAATATTATTTAAACTAAGCCTTTTTAGTGATCTTTGAAAGGACCTATATGAAATAAATCTTGGAGAGGACATTTTACTTTATAATGAATTATTCCCTTTTTTAATTGAAAATGTTACAACTTTCTATGTTAATCATGATATAATGCCTCAGAGGACTTTTTAAATTATATTTTTTATGGCTTGACCAATTTTATGTTTTAATTGTTAATTTCTTTCTCCTGCCTTCATATAGTATTCCTTTTTAATGTGCTTTTATCTTCACTAAGTACTCCGGCATATTTAAATCATCCTATGGTTGATGTCAGCAGTATCAAGGGCCGAGATCTTCAAATTCATCTCATTCCAGTTTACTTTATTCATCAATAATTGCTTTGTCTTCTTTTTAAAAATATAGCACAAATATAGATCTTTGTAAAACATGGGAGTCCACTGTGAATCTTTGCTTTACCAAAGGTTGTTTATTCAGCTACAACTTCCTTTGTTTTTTGGTTTTTTTCTTTCTCTCTTCCTTTAGCTATTTCCGCCATTCAACTATCAGTAGTTCTGTCAGGAAAAACAGATGGATATGAAACTTGAAGATAAATGTTTGTAGGAAAAGACTAAAAGGATCATGAAATGTCAGGGCTCAAGAGTGACTGAGAGAACATCCAGCCTAGCATTCTATTTACATCAGCCCTGTTTGGGCTCCAAGTCCAGTTCTCTTCCTATTGCATCAAATTTTGCATCAAATTTCAAAGAACTATGCTTTTGAATGCTATTGGGTGATTATCTATGGTAATCTCCAGTTCTGCTTATTTTTTGATTATGTTAAAATCAGCCAAAACATAGATAGAGTTCCACTTGTGCCCAACATCATAATATTCCTTTAGTTAGTAACCCAATTATATGTTGTAGGTAAACATACTTGTTTTTATTTGAAATGTAAGTATTTATATGTATAAAGTCTAAATTTCTTAAAATATTACTTCAAATAACATATCCAATGGTTTATTTGTGTATGCCACAAATACATCTTTGAGCACCCAATTTTAAGTGCAATGCATTTTGCTAATTGATATGCCAAGTAATGGCCTATACTCGTGAAGAAGTTTGAACTTCATATTGCAGTAAATAATAGCCATTTGCTAGAAAAATTTAAAATTATCTAAATTTTTATCATAGAAAAAGCTAAAAGAAATCCTAAGTATATATATATATATATTTTTTTTTTATTGTTTGTTGTTTATAGGGGTACAGATGTTTAGGTTACGTATGTTGCCCTTGCCCCCCCTTCCCCCCAAGTCCCAGTCCCAAGCATGTCCATCTCTCGGAGGGTGCGCGTTGCACCCTTTG
>RJWJ010011706.1:0-33888 GCA_004363605.1 Indri indri | reverse complement strand
CTCTTGGAGTGATTAGGAGACTAAAAACAGCATTTAAATAAATTATGAATAATTACAATGCAGCCATGACCACAGTGTAACAATGGGGTTCCACTGTTCAGAAAGAAGTTAGTGGTCACCCTGTCACGCCGTCCTGCTATTTGAGTAGAATCGTTTACTGCCTTGACGGTGCTCTCATACATACTCACAAGCCAAGGCTCACACTTTTGCTCTCAGCAGGTTGGACCATCCTTTATGTTTTCCTGCCTGCTCAACTAGACTGTCCATCAGACAGATGATGTTGCAACTGTGTGTATTTTCAACCGTACGTCCATTCAAAAAAATGTCACTTTGGGCAAAATTTGGTTGTGCCACTGTTCTGGTCTCATGTTTCATTAATATGCCTCAGCTCAATGCTTGAGAGCCACGGATCTGGATATTATGGAGGGAAAATCTATTTTTGTTCTTGGCCAATGCAAATTATTTTTACAGAGTCCAATTAAATGTCTTTTTTGAACATTTAGACTCTGCCGACTTTCTTCCCTTCTTCCAATTCAGCCTATACCATGTATTCTAACATGTGAGCTCTTGCGTCATTTTGTAATTCTCCTTAGAATGTGTGTGTTCTAATAACTTATAAGTTCCAAGAAGATAGGAGAACCACCTGCAGCTTCTTTGTGCCACCCTTCCCTTGGCTTCTGAGTCAGTTCAATTCAATTCTTCCCATAGATTCTAAAAATACCCAGTAAGTTGATTTACCTAGATTAGATGATATATGCAAAGGCAAGAACACAGTTTCATCATGCCTATGTTGAACTTGCGATTGAAAATTCTGGAAACTTGCCTGTCTGGAGCTCACACGGGGTCCCCTTCTTCAGTGGTACCCTAACACACACACATCTAAGTCTCTAAAGTGTGGGCCAGTCACACAAATGGCTGCAGGACACATAGGTCACCCAAGGGCAGTGCGCCCTTGAAGAAGGGGCATGATTGTGCTTGGGACAATAGAACACAGCAAATTCAGAATCTTTAGAACACATTCTCCAGCTGGCTTACCCATGTTTCTCTCTTTCTTCATTTTAGATACAGCTTCATTTATTTTTCTGTTCACAAAGTAATACATCCATCCTTTTCTACGAATATAGGATAAAATGGTATCCAATTGCACATGCTATCTATTAATCTGCTTTAAAAAACCTGATAAATTGTGAACTAGTTTTCAAGCCAACAGACATGTGACTTTCTTTACATATACATCGGAGTCAGAAAGAAGAGTGCTAACGTGCTAAAACCACAGGTCCACAGCCCAGCTCCAGAATTGCTTGTTGTGTGAATCTTCTAGAATTTACTTACCCTCTTTGTGCCTCAATTTATTAAACTGCCAAATGGGGAATAATGTGACCTACTTCATTATGTTGCCACAAGGATTAAATGAGAATGTCTGTTGAACACAGTGTAAGAGCTCAATAATGTTAGCTATCTGTCTACAGCAGTGGTTTTCAAACTAGGTTAAAGCAGTTCGGCCTTGTAAAAAATATTTTGCAGAGCTGTAAGTAAACACAAGCACACACATGCAGAGTGAAGCTTCTCTGATTGAGACAGGGTGAGGATCTAGGGCTCTGATGCCTCTCCGAGGTATTCTAGAAAAGTGGTTTACAGATATTAGTGTATCTCACAAGCACCTGGAGAACCTGATGAAAATACAGAGGCTCAGGCCTTACTCTACTGCCATGAACCTGGGCCTCTGTATTCTACATGAGCTCCTCATGTGATGCTGGTACATACAGAAATGTGACACCACGTGTCTACAATTCTCTGCAACACTTTCAAAGCCATAGATCCACATCCTAATTTTTAAACTTCCTACAATGGGTTCACACTGATGTATTTAAGCACTCTACTATTGGTGAACATTTAGGTGATTTTTTTTTTCAGTTGCAACAATGGCTGCAGTAAATGTCCTTATACATGTATCTCCTTCTGTATATGTGTGAATATGTCTGCCGGATAGATTTTTAGAAATGGAATTGCTGGGCCCAGAGTGCACCTGCTTTAAATTTTGATAAATATTGCCAGATTGCCCTCTGAAAGGTTATATCAATTTACTCTTCTGCCAACAGTGTTGAAGAGGGTACCTCTCTCCCCATTCTGTTATTTTTCTCCTGACTGAGGTTTTAACACTGTTTGTTTTAGGGCATTGACAAAATCCACATCGGTGACAAACGGGTCCATAAGCACCTGACTGATTACCTTTCAGAAACTGATTCAGCACCCCATCGATACTTCAGAAATCATTTTCTTATCAGCGATCCCCTCCTCCACACGGTTAAGGCTTCCACTAATATATATGTTTATTTTTGTATCTCTGGCATATGCCGAAATATAAGAAATTTTGTTGCTTCTCTTGATTTTAGGCTGGGTTTTCTGTTTTCTATGAAAGAGGTTATTATTTATAGTCCAGAAATTCTGAAGTCAAAAAATATAATTCTCCCATTGTTGAGCTCCTGGATGCCTTCCTCCGATCAGAGCCGTATCTCTGAGTAACACATCACAGGAGTGACAGCTCTCTGGTGATTTAGGAGCCTGCCAGATCATTAGAGCATTACCAATGTAAGGATGTATTAGTGTAACACATCATCAGTGTGTTATCGCTCTGTGATGAATTGCTCCAAATCAGAACAATGGCTTAAAGAAACTATGAATTCTTTTAGAGTTAGAAATGCAATTTTTTTTGGAATAAGGAATAAATAAATATGAATGTTCTTCTTTCACAGTCGAGGGAGGTTTAAATCATATATTTTTGATCTTTTGCTCATCCCTTGGTCATTGCCTAGTTTGAGCTAGAGACGAGGTCATCCGGCTGCATAGGTTGGAGGCTTTCTAGCTAGAAAATTAATTACTTATGCAGAAGGAAGATTGACATTCAGAAAAAAAGGTCTTCTTTGCTCGGATCTTTGCGGTACGTTTCCCTCTAAGTTGGGGGCCATTTGTGAATAGGAGACTTTTTCCTTTGTGCCTTTGCTTTTAAAAGGGAACTCCTTGAGAGTGGAGACCACCTTTTTAATAACTCGATCTCGGGCTACAGTGCGTGCTGCACAGTGTGTGCTGAATTCTTGCTGATCGGGAATCTGTTCTTCCAAAGCCAGAATTTCCCAGGACTGGATTCATTCCTCTGCATAATGACAGTGCCTTTAGGATGGGTTCCTTAAAGTGGAGTTGTGCCAATGAGAGAGGCAGGAGGTGCTGTATTAGCTCCCCACCAATAACAGGGGCAAGAAGGACCTGAAAGGGGAAGGACCAGGATGTGGGTGACCCCCATCTCAGGTTTTCACTAGGGACTTGCTAAAAGGTTGGGCTGTGGAATCGCACTGACTTGGGTTTTGAATTCTCGCTCAGTCACTTCCTAGTTCGGGCAAGTTTCTTGACCTCTTTCAGCCAATTTCTTTCTCTGTAAAGTGGAAAGAGATGCAGCTCGTCCTTGTCTTCTAGGGTTGTGATGATCAAATGAGCTTACTGCATGAGAAGGGCTTGATATAGTGTCTGGTACATAGTAAGTGCCCCATCAATGTTATCAATTATGGTTTTGGTGGTGGTGGTGGTTATTGTTTTTATATTTTGCTGCCCATAAGAGAAAAAGACTTGATGTTTGACAACTCTGGAGCTCTGGTGGGCATGCTAGTATTTTTAGGCCTACAGAATTTACATTTCATATTTCCTAGCCTAGGGTTTCATCTTCTCTGTATGAAGATACTGTAGGACTCACTTTGACAGACAGACCTTCAAATAGGACATTCTGGGAAACTGCACGAGAACTTCCATGTAACCAGTTGTAGACCTGATGAGAGAATTTGGAACTGGCCATTGGTATAAAAGGCAGCATGTGCAATCTAAAAATGATTGAGTTTATGGGAAATAGCCAACAGGAATTGCTGGTTGTTACTGTGGGCCAGGCACTGTGCTGGGTGATTGCACTGGGTCCTCTCAACAACCATTTATATGGTAGGCATTACTATCCCCAGTCAGCAGGTGAGAAACATGTGGCTCAGAGAGGTCAGGGACCTTGCCCAAGGATACACAGCAAGAAATGTATGGAACCAGGATTCCATTCAAATTTTTCTGATTCTAGAGCTTGAGGTTTTAATTGCTACACATTTCTTGAAAACACACATGTCCCATTCACGGGTAGTTCTGCCTGTTTTAGTGGACCTAGAGGCATTACTTGAAATAGAGACAAATAGAAAACACACCAGAAAATCAACATTGGCATCTTGGTGGATAACACAGTGCCAAGAAGCTCTGGTTACCCTGAGGCCTGGCAGTTGGCGCAGGCTGAGTTCACCTAATCTGAAGGAGACTTCAGGAGAGGTATTCAGTGCTGCATTTGACTTTTACTCACTCTCTGTGGTCCTCTTTTCCCTGCGATCAGCCTACGCAGGGATGGTGTGCATGCCGCAGATAAGCACAGAAGGATGCAAAAGCCATCCCCCCTTTCTGCCCCCTCTCTCCTCATTCCCCCTTCAAAGCAAATTGCAGAGAACAATTCTGATCAGGCATTAAAATGTCATCATGGGACGTAGTTATGATCAACTTAATCCTGTAGCTTGCTGCCGAAGGCTGCATCAGCACGTCAAACTTTGGGTTATGAAAGAACAATGATCTTCTGTGGCTACCGATTTTTCTTTTAAAGTACATTCAGATGGAATAAACACATCAGTGCTGGAGACAATATTATAAATTATTTCAGTGAACTTTTAATTTCGGTGGGTAGATGGAAAGCAACTTTGTTGAAATGAGTTTTTCCTGATCTGCGGGAGTCCTGTTTTCTTTGGAATGCTTTTGGGAGTCTAAGGAGGCCACTATTTCCCTTGATTTTTTTTTTTTTTTCAGTTGTTTTGGAGAACAATTTTCTCTGACATGTAGCTGGTTGTTTTATGGCTGTAAGAAATATATTGGTTTATTCATCTGTTGCAACTATAATAATATTGCCATTGGAGTCCAACTCAGTAATAAATCAGGCCATTCCTTTCCACTCTATACAAATAATTAAAATAAAAATCGACTGTGCCAGCGAATTTGTTCTACAAGCTGAATAGAATCGTGTGCTATAAGTCTAGATATTTTGGTTGACACAGGACTGTATATCTTAAAAATAAGAAACCAAAAGGTGGGAAAATAAGACCTTATTTCATTATGTGCAATTTATAACATTTATCTTGAAGATAAAGTTGCCTTCCTCTGCTGCCTATTAACTGGGAGCCAGAACTCGAATACTGTGGAGTGTTCACGGCTTCGCAGCCTCCCCCACCCGCCCCTCCCCACTCTCTCCCTCCTCTTTTCTTTCTTCTCTTCCTTCCATCATTAAAAAGCAAGCTGAGGTTCATTATTGCAGCTCTGGAAACAAGGGCCCGTTATTTATGTATGCATGCTTGCATATATATTTTTATTCCTGTCCTACCTTTTTCCTGGAAAGAATGAAGGCAGCTTGCAAAAATACATATTTCAGAATAAAATAAAAATGAGTGAGTCAGAAAAATTGGTGGAAAGAGGGAAATAGGTTCAGAAGAATAAAATGAAGGCGTGAGATTGACCCACAAAATAAATGTGCTATGAAATCTGGCACATTGCTCGAGGAGAACCAGGCGTTTGGCTTGGAGGCTCCTCGTAGGAGTAATGTCATAATTCTCAGTAACCATTAGATTAGAAACACATTAATGACTCAGGAGAAGCCAAACTGTCCTTGGTGTTGCTACCAGAGAGAGTTTTTCCCTCTGGGCCCTTAATATGAGGACACTATAACTCAGGGACAAGAGTCTTCAATAAGATCCTTAAGAAACACAATCAATTAATTGCGCTTTTCCTTATATTTGTGCTTCCCTGAAGGCCAGTGGCACAGCACCAAGCAGCAAACGCATTTTTATAGGGGACACAGGTGCAGCCTAGACAGGCAGTTCTCCCTTGTCCTTGCCTAAGCCAAGAAAAGATCTCAGCACACCAAAGCGGTGGTTCTCAAACTTCACTGTGCGTAAGATTCTCCCAAGAAATAAAAGTTGTCAGGCCTTCCTCCTCCCCTCCTAGCTATACCTGGACAAGCTGGGTAATGCCGCAGACACAAACAGCTCCTAAATCTCAGGTGCTCAAAACAACAAAGGTTTATTTCTTGCTCGGGTTATGTAACCTTTGTGGGTCAGCCAGGGCATTGGGTGAGTGGTGGGGGGTGGTGCCTGTGCTCTGTGCTTTTTGCGCTCGGGGCTCCAGGCTAAGGGAGGCACCCTCTCCATGCTTCCATAATTGCCAAAGTGGAAAAAAAAAAAGGCTGGGGCACATTGCATAGTGGCTCCTAAAGCTTCCACCTAGAGGATAACACGTTGCTTCTCAGGTCCACTTCATTGGTCAAAGCGAGTCACATGGTCATGTCTAACTGCAAAGGGAGCAGGAAAGTACAGCTGTACCTTGGGCCTGGAAGAAGAGATTCTGTATTTTATATGGGAAGCCCAGATGCTTCCAAGGCAGATAGTCTTTGGACCATATTTTCAGAAGCACTGGTCTAGAGAAATGGCTGTATTGTGTGCCCCTCAGGAAATCTTCCATAAATAGTTCCCTGGGTTGGGCTTTAGACATGTGCTAAGTGGTGGTGCATTTGAGCTAACACCTTGGCAAATATCTGCCTTGTAGCTGTTCTGTGGAAGCAGCAAGTATTAAGCCATGATGCATCTTGCAGTCACGTATTCTCAAGGGTGAAACTGAGGAGCCTAATAGGGACACTCTTGGTTTTAAGATGGGCCAAAGGAAGATGCACCTGTCACCTACAGAATATCTATAGGCTTGGCCTAGAATGTTTTCCTCAATAAATAGTTTAGCTCTGTTGCAGCACTTACCATAAGGTCCCAGAGTTCTATGCTGTAGACCAGAGGTTCTTAACTAGGTGTGAATGACAGAATCACCTTGAATCTTTGGGAAAAAATAAACCTGCTTGAAAAATCTAGGCTGGTTCCCAGGCTTATGTATGTCTATTGAAGCTCCGTAAGTGACTCTGAAACATCCCTCTGGTTTAGAAAGAAGCACAGGCATTGAGCTTGGAACAAAATTGAAGCAGTTATAGACAAACGCCCACCTTTACTATAAAATGCCTCCATAAAGTCCCCCCGAAACACTTCATTATTATCTTGCTGCTGCCTAAACTTAAAAAATTGAAGTGATGGATGAACATAGTTCAAGATAATTTAGATTGTCCTGAAATGGCTTAACCTCAAAGTTGTCAGCCCTGCTTCCTAGAGACAATCACATCTCATTCTTTCATCCATTTCTTCTGGTATTTACCTACGTATCTGAAAAGTGCTCATACTGCTATTTCTTTCTTTGCCACTCTTAGAGATTACCTAGAGTAGTGCCATCCAATGGGAATGTAATGAAAACGGCCTACGTGATTTTGACTTTTCTAGTAGCCACACTTAAAAAAAATAAAAAGAAACAAATGAGATTAATTTGAGTAATATACAATCATGTGTCGCTTAACAAAGTTTCGGTCGACAACGGACTGCATATATGACAATATTTCCATAAGATTATAACAGGGGAAGATTTCCTGTTGTGATGTCGTGGCAGTCATAACCTCATGGCTGTGGCAGGGTCCTGTCACATGCATTACTCGTGTGTTAGTGGGTATGCTGGTGTAAATAAACCCACTCCTCAGCACGAGCCTCAGGCAGGCTGTTCAGGCGACGTTCCAGAACAAGGCATTGTTATAGGAGAAGAAAGCTCTGTGTGCGTATTGCCCCTGAAGACCCTCCAGCAGGATAAGATGTGGGTGGAAGACAGCGATTTGATGATCCCAACCCTGTATAGACGAAAGCGAATGTGTGCATTTGTGTCTTAGTTTTTAACCAAAAAACGTTTCAAAAGTAAAAACAAAAATAAAAACTTTAAAAACAGGAAAAAGCTTTTATAGAATAAGAATATAAAAAAATGTTTTCGTACAGCTGTAAAACGTGTTTGTGTTTTCAGCTAAGTGTTAATACAAGAGTTAAAAAATTAAAACAATTAAAAAGTGCATAAGGTAAAGAAGTTACAGTAAGTTGAGGTTAATTTATTATTGAAGGAAGAAAATATTTCTTTTTATAATTTTAGTGTAGCCTAGGTTTACAGAGTCTACGAAGTCTACAGTAGCGTATCGCAATGTGCTAGGCCTTCACATTCACTCACCCAGAGCAGCGTCCAGTCCTGCAAGCTCCATTCATGATAAGTGCTCTATACAGGTGTACCATTTCTTATCTTTTATGCTGTATTTTTACTGTGCCTTTTCTATGTTTAGATATGTTTAGATACATAAATACTTACTGTTGCCTACAGTATTCAGTACGTAACATGCTGTACAGGTTTATAGTCAAGGAGCAATAGGCTAGACCCTATAGCCTAGGTGTATAGTAGGCCGTACCATCTAGGTTTGTGTAAATACACTCCATAATGTTCACACAATGACAAACTGCCTAATGATGCATTTCTCAGAATGTATTCTTGTTGTTAAGTGACATGTGGCTGTATCATGTTTAATCCAATATATCTAAAATATTATTTCAACATGCAATCAATATAAAAATCATTAATGAAATATTTTACATTCTTTGTACTAAGTCTTTGAAATTTGTTGTTTATTTGACACTCAGAGAATGTCTCAATCTTAACTGGCCCCACAATGCGAGTGGCCATATCCTGGACAGCACAGACCTAGATGTTTCCTATAACGGCAAATGAATATTTAGCTCCTTATCTGGTTAAGAACACAAGAACCTGTTATTTTTAACAGTTTTCTCAATACGATGATAAAATGTACAATAAGGAAATATAGAGAAATAGCTGTGGTGAAATCAGACTGCTCTTTACACGGATTATAGGACCGAGAGATTTGGAATTCGTCAAGAGGGAAATGAACATATACACGTATTTGGCTTTTTCTTAGATTAACTATTGGTTAGTTTTAGGAAATAAGGATTAACATTTGGAAGAAAAACATGGGCTAGATGGCGTTCTGCCATCCAATCTGGTACGACTGCAGAAATGACAGAAAGGGAAACAAATAGTAAGGAACAGGGTTTACAGTTGAGTCAGTTCTTGAACCATTTTGGTAATCTGACACCCTTCCCAGGTGCTGTTTCAGTTTAGGAATTTTTTTTTTTTTTTGAGATAGAGTCTTGCTCTGTTGGCCAGGCTAGAGTGCCGTGGCATCAGCCTAGCTCACAGTAACCTCAAACTCCTGGGCCCAAGCGATCCTACTGCCTCAGCCTCCCGAGTAGCTGGGACTACAGGCATGCGCCACCATGCCTGGCTAACTTTTTCTATATATATATTTTTAGTTGTCCAGCTAATTTCTTTCTATTTTTGGTAGAGACGGGGTCTCGCTCTTGCTCAGGCTGATCTCGAACTCCTGACCTTGAGCGATCCACCCGCCTTGGCCTCCCAGAGTGCTAGCAGTTTAGGAATTTTAATCAGCTGTTAATATAAGGGGGTGTTACTCAAACCAGTCAGAAAACTACTTGTATTTTAGAAATCCAGGGAAATTAATTTTTGCACTGGCACTTTGTTTTTTTTTTAAAGCCTCTCAACATCCATTTTCTTTTCTTCTAGTAAGCGTGCCCCAGTTTTCCCCTGCAGACTCATCCTACCCTCCATCATCAGCCCGCATGTTCTGGGAGGTATTAATTCTACAATGAGTTACAGTGGTGGAATGCCTGGCTCGGCCTGGCCACCCAGAGGATTTAGGTCTCCTGGCCACAGTGATTAGGTCAGGGCTGGGCATGCTTAAGCCAAGCCAATTAGGCTCAAGAGAAATCTTGGGGTTCTTGCTTGAGCAAGTGAGAAGAGTGGGAAGAGGCACTCACTCACTTTCCTGGGCTTGGACCTAGAAGGATGTGATGTTGGAGTCGCCAGGGCTACTCTAGGAAGTCTGGGACCAAAACCCGCTCAATGGGTGGACATGCTGAGACCTGGCGAGGAACTGAAATCCCAACGACCAGGTTTGAGCTCCGGAATTCAGCTATGCTTGAAGCCAGGGATCTACTCCTGATAAGAGTAAATCTCCCAGGTTTCTCTCTTTTGGTACCACCAGTTTGTGTTCATAAGGTATTTTTGTAAGTACGTTTTTAGTATTTTTTAAAAATTTTGATGCATTCATTTTTCTCTATCACATTTCCCAGTGTGGATTTCTCAGGATAATAGTTTAATAAGATGCTTAAAAAAAGTATTTCTATGGTCCAGTGAATTTAGTAAATCCTGTAGACTAGGTGCCCCTACTTGGCAATTCTCAATGCACTTTAGCACATTAAAAGCTCTCAGGATTTCAGAATTTAAGAAATTTGATTAGCTCTGTTTTTTGAAGACTTACTTGGCCATGGTACCATTTTTAAAATTTTGGTTCGTGCTCGTTATTATACTATGGAACACACTTTGCCACCTTCTATTCTAGGAAGGAAGGGGTCCCCCCATGTTTCAGGTGATTAGGCTGAGGCCACCTACAATCCTAGCCCCCCTGGAGATGTTATGTACTGCCACGTTATAGTTAAAGTATCATCCATGAGGACTCATCTGTCTAAATAGACATTATGTACCTGACAGGGGAAATGTAAATATTTTAGACACACAGTTAGATTGCTAAGCAACCAAATTAGGATAGATCTGATATTTAAACCAGGAAGATTTGCTTAGCTAGTGTTATTCATCCATCCCACCATTTATTGATGTTCTCAACAATTGTTTATGGAGTCACTATTTTGTTACAGCTTCTAGCCTTAAGAAGGAAATAGTTTAGGGATCTTTACGTGTGAATCCAACCTGGCAATACTCCAATTATTGCTCTTCTAACTCTAATGACCATTGTGCTGATCTGGATCCGTCTGACACCAAACCGTAACCCCAGACAGAATTTGAGTCACTAATCATGAAAAGTAGATAGCATGATCATAGGATCTTACATTTATGTGGCATTTAAAATTTTGATTTCTTTCAAATATATCATCTTATTTAACCCTAATGAAAAGGTTTAGGAGATACATAGAACAGCTATTATTACCCCTGTTTTGCATAGAGGATAAGAGAGGTCTAGAGAAATTATATGACCTACCCAAGGCTATACAATTTTGAACACTCAAAATCAGGAGAACCTGGGTCCTGGATTCTTAATTTGTCCTTTTCTTTTTAACTCTCCATGCCATTTGTCACTTGCTCAATTTGCTCTAATACTCAGGACGTGAAAGGCAGGATGTAGACTTTCACTGTCAATAAATAGTAGCCACTGGCCATATGCGGCTATTAAATACTTGAAATGTGGTTACTATAGCTAAGGAACTGAATTTTGATTTTAATTTAATTAATTGAAACAAATTTAAAGACATACTCAATTTAAGTATTGGAACACTTTTAACACATTAACTGCCACGTAAGTCGTATTTAATTCATGCTAGTTTTGAGCCCAGAGCCTCATGAAGCTCATGTAATTCACATGTCTCTTCTCCTTGGGAGCTGCAAGAACTATTTTTCAAGTTGCTTATAACTCATGCACAGAAAACAATACAAAATAACAAAATTTTCATTAAATTACAAAGGATCGTTTTGTTTTTGACGTTTTTATTCTATTTTTGTAATAAGGCAATGTGGCTCCAAGGAAATTTATTTTTTCTAGTGTGGTAGTCAATGTGTTAAGCATACCTAAAATAACATGGATGTATGAATCTAATTTTTCCAATGATAAATTTTATGATATCTAAATATAGGTCATATATTTTTTGATAAAATCTTAGTGTTCAAATTGAGATGTAAGTATAAAACACTCATCAGATTTAGAAGACATAGCATAAAAAGAAATGTAAAGTCTCTCATTAACAGTTTTTATGTTAATTATACATTGAGATGATAATATTTTGGCTATATTGCACTAAATAGAAATGTATTATTAAAATAAATTCCCTTTATTTATTTTCCCTTTTTTGGATGTGGCTACTTAGAAAGTATAAAGTTATACATGGCTTTTAGTAACATTATATTTATCTTGAATAGCACTGACATAATAAGTAATATTGGAGTGTACCAAAGCTGCAAAATTCTATTTTTTTTTGAGATAGAGCCTCACTCAGTCTCACTCTGTTGCCCGGGCTAGTGTGCCGTGGTATCAGCCTAGCTCACAGCAACCTCAAACTCCTGGGCTCAAGCAATCCTACTGCCTCAGCCTCCTGAGTAGCTGGGACTACAGGCATGTGCCACCATGCCCCGCTAATTTTTTCTATATATTTTTAGTTGTACAGCTAATTTCCTTCTATTTTTAGTAGAGACGGGGTCTCGCTCTTGCTTAGGCTGGGCTTGACCTCCTGAGCTCAAACGATCTGCCCGTCTTGGCCCCCCAGAGTGCTAGGATTACAGGCGTGAGCCACCGCGCCCGGCCAAAATCCTAAAGCCAAGTAAGATACACAGCGGAAGATGTAGAACTAGGATTCAGAATATGGCACTGGGAGCCAGTCAGGCTTGGATGTGAATTCTGGCTCTAGAACCAACTAACTGGGCAAACTACTTGACCTCTCAAAGCTTCTTTCTTTACCTGTTGATGAGGGATAATGTTAATATCTATTTCACTGACTTTTTTGAAAATTCAATGAGTTGATACACATACAGCACACAGACCAGTATTAGGCATTGTCTAACTACTCATTACTTTGTTAGTAATAATAACTATAACAATACTATGGGCATAAAATGCAAATAGACTCCCCAGCCTTAGTAAATGATGGTATTTTATTTCTGAACTTCATTTTTTTTTTGAAGTGTTATCCTCTGTTGCAATTCATTGCACTGGACTGCATTAATCTACCCTGTTTTGTTCTTCCTGACAGTAGTGAATAGTAACTGATACAAACCAGCCTGCTAGGTTACTGAGGATGTGCCTACAAATGCTCTTTTCCAAGGCAGTTCTTAATTACCTTTCGTGTGTGAAATACCATATGCTATAATCCCTCTAGCTGGAAATCTGCTCTGGGTTACCATGCCATGTTCATTTTTAAACAGTGTCTCTGGTTGACTTCTCTGTAAATCTTAGGAAGAGGTTTGATTCAGTTGTAGTTCCTTATAATTTTTTTTTCCATGGGGTGACTTCCTAAATCTCTCTTTCCCATCTCATTTTCCAATTATTACTTAAGTCAGTGACTCTAGCTGTGCTTCGAGGGGGCTTAATTACTTGAAGGCATCAGCACTTCTCTGAAGGATGGTGATGAATATACACATGGCTTAAGGTTATAGAGATAGCTCTATTACAGGTTCATGCAAATGCTCTTTTAGGGTATTGGATACTAGTATCAAACATAATGGAGTGTTGTAACTTTTAAAAGTCTGGGAAATGCTCGCTTTTTTGAAGTTCACGTTCTTAGCCTTCTCAACCACCCAGGACACATTTGGAAACATAGGTGGAAGTGAAAAAGGCCTTTTAGTTGACAAGAACACTGTTGTTGCCAAGCACCATCTTTTATCCAGAAGGAGAAGGCAACATTTTCCCAAAAGACTCCAACTTATCCATGAATCTAAAACATGGGTTGGCAACTTTTTCTGTAAAGAGCAGATAGTAGATATTTTAGGCTTCGTGAGGCCATGCAGTCTTGGTCACAACTACTGAACTTGGCCTGTTGCAGAGTGAACGCAGCCGCAGACAATATGGAGAGGCATCCCTACGGCTGTATTCCAATAACACTTTATTTACAAAACAAGCAGCAGGCTGAATTTGGCCCGTAGGCTGTTGTTTGCCCATCCCTGATCTGAAATATGGTGGCAGATTAGAAGTAGCAGGACGGAAAAAAGACATCTTCACAGTAGGCAGAACCATGTAGAAAGTACACCATCCAGGCTCTTCCATTTCCCAAGGGGGACATCGTCCTGGGAACATCGTGATACAATTGATGGTACGATTTCAGATGTGGTAACTGATATTCACAATGATGGTCCCTACAGGAATGATCCAAATATATTCTATATATTCTGATTACAAAGACAGGGAATTAGGGGATATGTTTGAGAGAGTTAAACCAAACAGATGAAAATAAAGAGGAATTTTGGCACTTAAGGTGGTAAGCATCAGTTATCTGAAAAACTCATGGAATTCTCTGTTTTCTGAAATCTGTGGCTCTTAAAGTGCTACTATATTTTTATCTTTTGCTCTTTAAGCTAATGAAACCAACTTTCTGCATGGATCTTTGGAGAGATTCTCTGTGGGGCCTAATAGCATATTCAAAATCTGCATTCCCCTTCCTGCTCCCTCTTATTTATTTTTTTTAAAGAAATCTATGCAGAATGGTGCTGACTGCTGAAAAACAGCATTCTCCTAGGAAAAAGGGTATCTTGGACCACTCTTGCTAAACTTGGGGGGAAAATTGGTTGTTCCTAGCTTGAAACCCTGGGAATACATCACTCTGCAGTAGCTGGGCTGCTGCTGAGTCGATGCCTTGGAGAATTTTTCCAATACATTCTCCAGAACTTTTCTCAAGGAAGGAAATTCTGTGACTCCCCCTTCAACAGATTCTAACTCTTTCACCTCTTTGCTCTGAATCATTCTATATTTATCGTTATTGATAAGGAACATCAATAATGGCCAGGATTTATTCTATTTCTTCTTTAGATATAGTTTATGTTCAAGTTGTAAAATATGAATTTGTAAAGATGCCTTAGACATTTTCCCAGGTTATTTATAAAACCTCTTAGGTTTTAATCATCATGGGTTTACCATCAAGGAAAAGTAATGATGAAATATAATTTTAAAAGTTATCCCGACTTTACCCTTTGCAAAAATGTTTCTTATCTAGGAGTTTATTATAACTTTGCAATAATACTGTAAAGTACTGTATGAAGTTAATACTGGGGGCCTCAGAGCTAGACTTCACCGGTGCAAATCCAGTGTGATATTGGGTAAATCACTAACCTCTCCACACATGTTTCTTTATTTGTGATGTGCAATCTGTAACTCTATATTTTTCAGAGTTGTTGAGAGGGATTAAATGAAATATTATACATGGAGTGCTTAGCACAAGCTGCTGGGACAGCTATGTTGATTGTGAACTGCACAACTGTATAGGGCACCAGTCATGTAGACCACAATGCATCGTGGTAACTTTGACACAAAGTGCCTGAGATGTGAAGCTGTAATTATTTTTATTTATTTATTTATTTTTTTTTTGAGGCAGAGTCTCACTCTGTTTCCTGGGGCGAGTGCCATGGCGTCAGCCTAGCTCACAGCAACCTCAGACTCCTGGGCTCGAGCAATCCTACTGTCTCAGCCTCCCAAGTAGCTGGGACTACAGGCATGTGCCACCATGCCCGGCTGATTTTTTCTATATATATATATATTTTTAGCTGTCCAATTAATTTTCTTTCTATTTTTGGTAGAGACGGGGGTCTTGCTCTTGCTCAGGCTGGTCTCGAACTCCTGAGCTCAGAACGATCCGCCCACCTCGGCCTCCCAGAGTGCTAGGATTACAGGCGTGAGCCACCGCGCCCGGCCGAAGCTGTAATTATTATTACTATTATTAATGAGAAACCTAAAGTACACAAAAGTTATGAAACTTGTCCATGATGACATACCCCTTCTGTGAAAAACCATCATCATGTAGCAACAACTACTAGGCATACATTTCGCATCAATAATTCTGACATATTTAATACTTGATTTCAATTGTTGGATTAATTGAATTAATTAAACCAATAATTACTTAGAAAAAGCTTGGGGTGTATTTTTGTTTCTCTGTGCATTTGATTCTTCTTTGACTTGATTCCAGAGTTTTCTTCAGGATGTCTCTAGCCAGTTTATCCTATGACTAGTGTCGTATTATCCTTGGGAAGTTAAAGTTCTGCTCATTCATTCACTCTTTCATTCAGGAAATGCTGTTAAGTACCAGCTTGTGTATGACACTGTGTATAGGCATAGAGAAGATGGAGATGACTAATGTGATTTCTCGAGGGGCTCACAAACTCATGGGGGGCAGACAGGTATGCAGGTCATAAGAGCGGAGTGAGAAATGCCTGGAAGAGTGAGTCATTAATTCATTGATTTGCTGTCTTTTTTTTTAAATTTAAGGAGCAGATGCATAATACTGATTATGAACTGATACCACTGATGTGGTAGTGATCAATACTAAGAGCAATAAGATGGTAAATTCCATGTCTCAGCTTGACTAGGCCATGGGGCACCACAATATTCAGTGAAATGTTATCATGGGTATGTCTGCAAGACTGTTTTTGGATGAGATTAACATCTGACTTGTTAGGTTTAGTCAAGCAGATTGCCCTCCCCAAGTTAGGCCTCACCCAATCAGTTGAAGGCCTTCAAAGAACAAAAAGGCTGACTTTCCCGCTAGTAAGAGGGAACTCCTCCTGCCTGACTGCTTGAGCTGGGACATCAGTCTTTTTCTGCTTCTGGACCTGAACTGAAATTTTGGGTCTTTTTTGGGTCTTGAATCTGCTGGATTTTGGACTGGATAAACACATTAGATTTAGGCCTTCAATCTTGTAATGGAACTACACATCAACTCTCCTAGGCTCCAGCTAGCCGACTGCAGATCTTGGGATGGCAGATCTTGAGCCCATTCCTTATCATATGAGGGGGTCTTCAAAATGTTCATGGAAAATGCATATTATGAAAAAACTGTGTGTGGATTTCAAAATATTTTTGCACCAAAATAATCTTATACTAACTTGTTATAGCATGTCTGATCAGGATCTAGTGTGAGGCACTAAGAAGGATAAGACATCGGTTTGAAAACAGTCTCTCTCAGGACAACATGAATTCTTGAAAAATTGAAGCAAGAACAAACATCACATTTATGATAAAGTTTGGGTGGAAGAATGGTGAAGTCACTGAGGCTTTATGCAAAGTTTATGGGGACAATACCCTCAAAGAAATCAGTGGTTTACAAATGAATAATTTGATTTAAGAAGGAGCTAGACAATGTTGAAGATTAAGCCTGTGGTGGCAGGCTATCTGCATCAATTATTGAGGAAAAAATTAATCTTTTTTGTGCTGTAATTGAAGAGGACCAATGAGTAATAGCAGAAAAAATAGCCTGCAGCATAGACATCTCAATTGGTTCAGCTTACGCAATTCTGACTAAAAAAGTTGAGCAAAGTTTCCCCTTGATGGGTGCAAAATAGTTGCATCCAGATCAGCTGCAGAGATGAGCAGAGCTGTCAATGGAAACTTTTAAAAAGTAGGGCCAAGATCCTGAAGCATTCCTTTGAATAATCGTAGCTAGAGATGAAATGTGGCTTTACAAGTACGATCCTGAAGGCAAAGCACAATCAAAGCAATGGCTACCAAGAGGTGGAAGTGGCCAGTCAAAGCACAGGTGGACGGGTCAAGACCAAAGGTCATGGCAACCATTTTTTGGGATGTTCAAGGCATTTTATTTATTGACTTTCTGGAAGGCCAAAGAATGATAATATCTGTGTATTATGAGAGTGCTTAGAGAAAGTTAGCAAAGCGTTAGCAGAACAATGCCCAGGAAAGCATCATCAGAGAGTCCTTCTCCACCACAGCAATGCTACTGCTCATTCCTTTCATCAAACAGGGGACATTTGGGGAGAGTTTCAAAAAGAAATCATTACACATTCACCTTACAGTCTGACTTCTTTTTGTTTCTTAATCTTAAAAAGCATTTGAAGGGTAACAATTTTTCTTCAGTTACTAATGTAAAAAAGACTGCACCAACAGGATTAAATTCCCAGATGCTCAGTTCTTCAGGGATGAACTACATGGCTGGTATCATCACGTATAAGTGTCTTGAACTTGATGGAGCATATGCTGAGAAATAAAGTTTATATTTTTTATTTTTAGCAATTTCATTTTTCCACAAGCTTTTTGAAGTCCCCTCATATATCTCATTCTCTGGAGAACCCTGACTCATACAAGCAGCAAGGCCTGGTCTGTCTTTCCCCTCTTGGAGCCCAGGGCAGGCTTTCTGGACTCAACGAGTCTGGAACTAACTCTTGTTGGACAAGTAGAAGGAGGGTGCCAGGCAGACAAGGATGCAGGCAGTTGAGAAGAATCAAGGTGCATTGGATGGGGCCAGGGACTTGATGTCAGGCCCTGGCTGGGGACGATCTCCCAGCCACACCATTTACAACCCCTGCCATCTTGTCCAAGCCTCTCTTCATCTCTGAATCTCAACTTCCTCAACTGCCTAAATGAGAAAAATAACCTTCTTCCCACGAACAGTCCTGGAGGTTACTGGAGACCTAGACGAGGTAATGCTATGGTGTGGATGGGGTTTGTTTGCCCTGCTGAGTCTCATGTTGAGATTTGATCCCCATTGTTGAAGGTGGGTCCTGGTGGGATCATGGGAGCAGATCTCTCATGAATGGCTTGGTGCTGTGCTCACTGTAATGAGCCAGTTCTTACTCTTAGTGCCCGCGAGAACTGGTTGTTGAAAAGAGTTTGGCACCTCCGCCTCTCTCTTTCCCTTCCTTTCTCACCATGTGATCTCTGTACACACTGCCTCCCCTTCACCTTCCAGCATGAGTGGAAGCTTCCCAGGACCCTCGCCAGAAACAGATGCTGATGCCAGGCTTCTTACACAGCCTGTAGAACCGTGAGCCAAATAAACGTCTTTTCTTTATAAATTACCAGTCTCAGGTATTCCTTTATAGCAACAAATGGACTAAGATAGGTAAGTATGTGAGATTTCTTTAGAAATCGGGAGGCGTGACATACTATACAAAATAGAAGAGGTGATCATTTTAAGTTATGTATACACCCTGCAATGAACAGTGTCTTAGTTAGGTTATTCTGAAAACCTGAGACAAAGACTTGGCAGGTGTTGCCAGGAAACTAGAGCTGGGAAACAGGGAGAATGCAACAGGGGAAGGAGGAAACGTCAACATAAGGGTGTGTAATTGAAGTTGTTTCTTGGAAAGTGGAGGTTCAATTTCACCAGGACTCCTGAGAAGCCAATAGAATGCCTGCTGGAAATGTCAACCTGAGGGATGGGAGGTGGGGGGTGTTTATGTACTGGCTCCTATCCCTCTATTTAAGGGCTAGTGTCTGGATGACAATGGGCAAAAGGCACAATTATCTTGGGAATGTCCATGGTGTCTGCCTAATATCTGATTTTGTTTTCAGCTTCTAACTCTAACATACCTCACATTTATAGAGACATATTCTTCTTTTCTCATTTTTTCTCCTCTAACTCTTATTAACAGCATGCCTGCTGGGTAAAAGCCATACAAATTAGTGCTATGGATTTATTAAAAGTAAAAGGCTTTTTCCCCCTCAGTTTTGATGTTGCTTCTTTTGAGATAATCTTTCTCATCCCCAAACATTTTCCTAGAATGTTGGCCTGGCTGAGAAATACATTTCCAATCAGAACTGAATCTTCTGTAACAAAATTGTGATTAGATAACCAAACAACTTCTGAGTTCAAGTAATTCCCTTATTAAGTAGGAAACAATACAGTGGTTTTGTGTGGACTGTGCCTGGGATTCTAAATTCTGAAAGTCCTTTGCGGGTTTGATAAAGGTGCACTTTATCATAGTAAAACATGCCAAAAGTCATATAGAATTACACACACTCACACACACACACACACACACACACTTCCTACTGGGCCTTGCTCATCCAGCAAGCCCAACCTATCAAAAGGATGCTAAAAATAATCTCTCCCGCAAAGAAGTTCTGAAGTGTGACTTCTGATAAAAACACTGTCATAACATAAGACCCTGCTGTCATTTGGTAACTTTTATGTTAATAAAATCTAATTTTCAAATGATCTGATTCGGTTTGTCTCTTTAGCATAGAAGATGACATATTTGCATTTTTAGGATTTAAATTAGAATGCTTCCATTCACAGTTCTGGTCTAGATGTCTTTTTATAGACCAAGGTACTGGTGTCCTCAAGTTTAGTATCTTTGAAAATGACTACAGGAAGGTGGAAAATTTAGGCCAAATGTGTGACCTAATTATCTGAGTTTTCTGGATGTGGCAGCTGTTCATGACTTTAGCAGTTTCAGCTGAAACAATTAGCCACAAGCCTTCACTCCTAACTCTTCAGCATCCCTGAGTAGGCAGTTATCTCCACTAATTAGCTGAATGATCTTTGGCAAGCCACTTATAGATGGAAAAATTGAAGGTCAGAGTGGAAAGTGTCGATGGCAATGATTTCCTTGTAGCTGTAAAACACCTAGCATGGTGCTTCACGAGTAGCATGTGCTCACTCAAGAAGTATCTTTGAGCATCTGCTGTGTGCCTGGCCCCGTTCCAGAGGCTGAGGTTATAGTGGTGCCTGTGGCAGATGAAAGCTGCAAGTAAAGAAACAAGGAATTCAGGTGGTGATGAGATTTGAGAAGCAGAAGGGTGGTGTAATAGAGAGAGACTGGGTATGACTTATGAGACTGAATATCGAGGGGCGTCTTGGCAAAAAGGGGACATTTGAGCAGAGAAAAATGGCAAAAGTTTGTGCCATGGAAATGCCTGTGGGTGGGGCATCTTGGGCAGAGGGAAGTCCAACCCCAGATCCTAAGTTAGGCCTGAGCTTGGCATCCCTGAGGGAGAGCAAGAAGGCCTGGATTCTCGTGAGCAAGGGGAGAGTCACAGAGGTAGGCAGGGGCTAGATTGTGAGGGCCTAGAGGACATTGGTTTAGATTTTGCTCAAAGTGTAATGGGAAACCATTGTGATATTTTAAGCAAAGAATCTGATTTAGGTTTTTATAAGATCCCTCTGGATGCCTTGTGGAGAATATAATCTGTATATAGAGGCAGAAGTAGAGGCAGGGAGGCCAGATGGGGGGCTGTTTCTGTAGTTCAGACAAAAGCCAATGGACAATAGGACCAGAGCAGAAAGTGGGAAGAACATAGGGTGTGTGTTAGGGGAAGATCAAGAGACAGGACTTGGATGTGGAAATGTATGGAAAGGGAAAAATCAAGTGTAAAGGATTGCATGTTTGTGTTCCTCCAAACTTGTATGTTGAAACCCTAAGCCCCAGTGTGATGGCGTTAGGAGGTGGGGCCTTGGGAGGTAATTAGGTTTAGATGAGGTCATGAGGGTGGAGCACCCATCATGGGATTAGTGTCCTTATAAGAAGAGAAAGACACTAGTGCTTGCTGTCTCTACCACGTGAAGACACAGTGAGAAGACAGCTGTCTGCAAACCAGGAAGGGGGCCCTCACTCAAAACCAAATTGGCCAGCACCTTGATCTTGGACTTCCAGCCCCCAGAACTGTGAGAAATAAACTTCTATTGTTTAAGCCACCCAGACTGCTATTTTTGTTATAGCAGCCCGAGGTGACTAAGACATCAAGGATAGCTCCTAGTTTTTTATTTGAGAAATTGGGTAAGTAGTAAATAGCAGTGCTGTTTTCTGTGATGGGAGAGACATGGAGGAAGGATCAGGCAGGAAGGGGTTGTAATGTATACGTGTAGTGACGCTGTCTCTGTCTGAGTTTCCTCAGAAGATCCTGAGATGAGGATTCGAGTGCAATTAGACTATCTGGGAGGTGGTCTCAGGTAACACGGCTATGGGACAGGGAAGGTGAGGCAGTGAGGGGAAGGCAGCCAATCTTGGGTACACAATCAAACAAGTTATTAACACCACTAAGTGCAACTGGAGCTGACCCCTAGGAGGATTCTGGGAGTCAGTGTAGAACATGCACGTCAGTGCTATTCCACCTAGTGGCGAGGAAGCTGGGTTTCTTAATCTCTTGACTCCCTGCAGCCATTGACTGAAGGCTGTTCTTGAGGGCAAATGAGTTTCCTGGCACCTCCTGCCTGCTGTGTGTGCAGGTGGAGCGGCCTCTAGCAGTCAGGGAAAGCCCTTAGGCGAGGAGAAGCGGCATTGGCAGTTAGAGATATGGCGAGATGGGGATGTGGGCAGCACCTGTTGCGATGCCCAGTAGGCAGATGGGCCCAGAGCTGGTGGCTCAGGTGAGAGGCCTGTATGTAGAGAGTATTTAAAGCCATGAGACTTAGAAAATAAATAAATAAATCACCTACGGAGAGTTTGTAGATGGAGAGGAGAAAGCTCTTGAGCTTAAACTTCGTGTATTGTGCCGGCATTTAGAGATGGCCTTGAGAAAAACATCGAGAAATAGTGGCTCTTGAGGTTAGTGGGAAATCAGCTGAATGTGGTGTCACTGGAGCCAAGAGAAGGCTTGTAACATAGTGGCAGTGGTCACCTGTGTCAAACGCTGTAGAGCAGCCGTCCCCAACCTTTTTGGCACCAGGGACCATTTTCATGGAAGACGATTTTTCCATGGACCAGGGAGGATGGTTTCGGGATGATTCAAGCGCATTACATTTATTGTGCACTTTATTTCTATCATTATTACATCGTAATATATAATGAAATAATTATACACCTCACCGTAGGTTGGGGACTCTGCTGCAGAGAATCTCTGGAGGGAGAGCACATTAGAGGGTGTGGTTCCCTGGTGCCACTCACAGCAGAGATGTGTTATTATGACTATTCATGAGATCCTCAAAGATCATGCTTAGTTTTTTTCTGTTGAACTCTTTTGGAACCTTATGAAACAGGATTTCCATATCGTGTCCCTGGAAACTCTACAATTCTTTCCCTTCAATGTCTACTAGAGATTCCATTAATTTTGGCTGAACGTAGTTTGATGAACTTTCCTTCAGAATCCACACTTTTCCTGTAGCAGAGAATTTCTGGACAGTGGTAAGAGAAGATGTCTCAGTAAAATAAATACCCAGTTTGTAACTTGAGGTTGCTAGCAGTAGTTTGTATTTGGAAAGCGCGTAGCACTCCTAACAATGGCTGTTCTAGAACTTGTATAAGTTGCATAAGATAGTTCTTATGTAACAGTCTCCCAAAGAATAAAGTGATTTGGGTTTCTTGAACAGTGTTCTTCCATTGAAGCAATGATCCTCCTATGGACTTTTATACTCTTGCATTTTAAAAGCACAGAGTCAGAAATGTTAGGCAATTGAGACTCTACAATATCTAGGGCTGTACACTGGCTTGCCTGTCTTTAGATATCTACCTTACAAAATGGGATTCGAGGAAGAACTTCTTTCTCCAAGCCTGCGAGTTTGTTTAGGTCATGTAGGGAAATGTCAATACAGCAGAAGTCAAAGGGTTCATTTCACAGGATCCTTCCCAGCCCTTCTCAACTTTGCCATGTCAGCAGTATAATAAATGCATATGACTTCCTGTTGGCCTTAGAGAATGTTCCAGGCAGACCATCTGAGATATTTTAATATCTTCTCTTACTTGTAGTCTTTCATGAAATGTCATTATCACATTCCTCTCTTAAGTTGAGGAAGTGAAGCCAAATGATAATGGTTAAAACGATTTTGTCACTTTTGGGAAACTCTTGTTGAGGTAGCCAAAGTGAGTTACTAAACAATTATTTAAGGATAAGTGCTGAAGTCCTCTGACACTTTCCAGGATTTAATTTTAATCAGTTGAGATTAGAGGAATGTTTTAAACCATTTCTAAGGACTCAGCTCTGACTGATGCTTTTGTTGTTTCTTCGGGCTTCTGTATTTCCTAAGGATCCAATATCATCTCTAATGCTTCCATATCTAGGACTTTACCTTTGCTTTCATCATGATAAAGATTTGGTTGAAACAGAGGGGTATGTGTGCGTGCATGCACGCATGCATATGTATGCTCACATGTATGTTACATGCATGTTTTAATGAAAACAAATCAGTTGCATATTGCCCACTGGGCTATATATTATTTTTGTCTGCTTTACAAATTATGTGGATTTAAAATTAAGAGCCACAGACCATTCTCAATATTGTGAGTAATGTATGAAGTAAAAACTACCTTCTCTCTAACACCTTCCATGGTTCCCAGAACTTTTTGGACCCTATCCTGTTTCTTGCGCTATTCCTGTGAAGACAATGTACCTCCAGCTGCAAAACCACCTTTGCTCAACCCCTCTACATTGGGCCACGCCATGTTAATTTTTGGAATTTGATGTTCCAAATGGATGGAAACAAGCTGATGGAGAGAAGGTTGGAGCTCTGTTTAGGTGTGCTGGGGACAGAGAAATGGCTGACTATTTTTCTATCAGTTCAACCCTTGGGTCATAGAGTTGGGCCATAGTTAGTGAAGGAGGAGTTAAAAATTTCTCTTACCTTCTTTGGAGCTGTTTTGTTTTGGTTCAGAGATCATATGTGTGTTTCTAAATCAGTCTTACTTAATGATACAGCAAGAATCAATTCCCCTTGTCTTTGGGTCTTTATTTATTTTTTCCCTTATCATTGGTTTACAGTGTTGTAGACACCCTAGGACTTTTGTGGGTGTTTTATTGGGAGGTTTGGAGTATAAGTGTAAATCAGCCTCCATGCAATCTAGAAGACCACAGAAAGAAAGTAACACCTTTCAAGAAGGGTGTATGATGCTCCATTCTAACTGAGACTCCGCTGCAGGGAAGACTGTCTTGGGAAATCAAAACTGAAATGAGATAAATACTGCATTAAGTATAACTTAGCGAGAAACTTTGCACATTGAGACAAAGAACAATTATTTTCATCTTATAGTTCAACATTATGTTAACTTAAAGGTTGAATCACAGATATATGTCGCTTCTTTCAAATGTTTCTGATTTTTAAGGACTCTCCTGATTGTTCATTCAGATTTTTTTTTTTTTGGTGTCTATCTGCGGTGTTCCTCATTAAAAGTCAGGATTTGAGAAATGATGGGAGAGTTTAAAAGTTTAAAGTACATTCAAAAGTGCTCAAATATTTCACATTCTGAGTCTTTATTTCTGCCATCTCTGAAGGTGCCTCTAATTGTGGCCCTTTGTTCCGTGGTGTTTTTTTTTTTTTTTTTGTTCAAAGACTACCCCCCATACACAAAGCCCCTGAGGCCTGCCCTGGGCTTGTGCTGTGAGACGCTCCCATGCTGGTGATCCGCAAGTGCTCTGGGTAGAACGCGTGATGTGGAATGATCAATCGTGAGACCATTTTTACTGTCATTAAAACCTCTTTGTGAGTGATCGCTATTCTTTCTTCACATGAGATAAAAATTAAAGACAGGTTGAATAAAAAATAATTGCTGTCCATTTCCAAAGGGGAAAAATGTCTCTGAGGAAAGAAGGGAAGAAAACTTTCTCAAAGAAAGTCAACCTTTCATGGAAAAGCACTTTCATTTCCCTCAGATATTCCGATATGTTAGTTTCCGCCTCCTCTCCAGGATAGGATGAGTTTAAACAAGCCAGTTTTTTACAGTGTTCCAGTCAAGGTCCTGTTTTCTAGATAATGCAGGCCACTCTGTGTGTCCCTGTGTGGCTGGAACATCAGTACTGGGCGTAGCCTATGCCATGGAGAAGCATGGCAAAGGTAGATTCTAGAGTTTTCTCAGCCACAAGAGCTCACAACCGTAGACACTTGTGCACACCATCACACGGCACCCTATAATCCAGGAGTGGGCCTCAAAATAAAAGGGCTTTGGAGGCCACATTGGTTCTTTTATAAATTAAGAATTATGAGTAATCGTCTCCTTATAGCTAACATAGTGGCAGAAATTGAGATTGTTCCGGAACCTAATGGCAAAAGAGAGTGAAACAGTTTGATTATGCCCGATTTAAGTGGGCTCTAACTTTTAATTTTTTTTCCATTTAGCCTTAGAGATTTCTGCCACGGGCAAGATTTGTTTTGAAAGGAATGATCTGGTTGGGAGGTGAAGGAGCTGGAGGAAGGAAAGGGTATCTTCCTAGGTCTCGGGTGATGAACCTCTGAACCTCAGTTTTTCGGTCTGTAAAGTGGAAGAGTTGGAGTATGTGACCTTTGCTCTGCTCAGCTTTGAGGCTAAACGTGCTTTCTCAAGGCAAAGTTATCAATAGTTCAAAAGCCACACCCTAGGGGGCCTTCAAACACAATTAAAATCCCTAAAAACAAGTTTTCTACCATTAAATCTGTGTGAATAGTCATCGTCTTTTCTTCACATGAGATAAAATATTAAATTTTCTTCATTAAGAATTTAAATAAACACATTGAAATAAGATTGGAAAGTAGAAAAATGGACGCACATGAACATGTAATCTCCCCACCATAGAACAACTGTTGGTGGCACCTTAACGCATTTCTACTAGACCTTTTCCTACATGTCAAGTGTCTTATATAGTTGTATTATGTTGTTTATAGATATTTTACATCTTGAGTTTCATTATAATGATTTTCCATATTTGTGAATATTCTTTCTAATATGCTTTAAGGGTTATTCTTTTAAGGGTTATTCCTTCTTTTTAACAGCTGGGCAGATATGGTTAAGTCTTTCCATATTGCTGGGAAATTCATCCCGATTTTTACTTTTATAAATAAGTGTATTCATTCTTATGAAATCTGATCTTCCTCTGACTCAACCTCACTCAGAAAAAAATCTAATTGTTTGGCTGGCTCACGATACAGCACTCTGGCTTATCTCATGTTGTACAAATTCTATTTCATCTTTGTGTTTACAATTACTAGTGATGATGTTTGTAAAATGCTTGCGGATTTGTTTGTGCAATTAATTAGATCTGCTGGTCACTTGCAAAAGCTAACTGGCACACTTGGGTAGCAGAGGCTTGAAGTAGAATCAAGTTGGAAAAGAGTAATATGGAATATGAACTCTTGGATTGTAGGGCAGAAGAATGTTTTCCCCAAGGAGGTTTGGCACTGGCTCTCTCTCATTACCACTGTCCTCAGTGGCAGTCTGATGGTCACCCCCTGGGATCCAGGTCCCTAACTTGTGGTTGAGAAGATAACAAATGACCAACAGCAGCGTCTCTCATGCCACTCTCCAGCCTGCAACAGTTCCTTGCCATTAATATAACCACTGAAGAGTGTTAAATTTCTTAGTGCCGTGAAAATTGGTATTAAAAGAAGTACTTTAAAAAAGAAATGGGATCTTAAGAGCTATAATAAAAGAATAACCCTTAAAGCAAGTCAATTGGAAAGCATAATGAAGTTGATAGTGGTCTTTTTAGTTTAGTCATGAATTTGTTAGAGAAAAAATGACTTTTCTGAAAACCACCATCTGCGCCATAAGTAGATCCATTAACACTGCTAAAGACACCAAGAAGGTTATGCTCGCTGCCGTGGCAGTTCACCCCCATTGCATTTTAATTTTATTGCATTCCCTGCTTAGGTTTTCCTGAGTCTCGTCCACTTGGCCACACCAGAAGGCTCTCTTACTCCCTGGTGGATGGTGATCTTCAGGGTGAAGTTCACCTCCTGAATCAAGAGTCCCCTGTGTTACTCAGACCTCTATGTGTAGACAGCCCTGGTGAGTGGCCTACAGCTTTAACTTCATTTGCTTAACACTGCTGATGTCCAATGCTGTTACACTGGCATCCAAGGGACAGGCCAGAGTTTTTGGGTGGAGGTGTCTTAGCATGTTAAGTTCAGGTTTACCCTAATTTAATACAGCAATATTCTTAACCTCCCACACAAGGAAAAATCTATTTTAAATGTGTTAGACTCTTTAAATAAATTTTCTTAAGGTAGGAATGTTTTTTTTGAAATACAAATAATCACCCTTCAATTGATCTATTTTGAGCAACATTTTCAGAATTGAAGTCTATGTCAAACTTCTATGTACTAGAAGTGCATAGTAGTTGCAAGATAAATATTTATCTTCTTTTCATCATTCTGAATTCTTAAAATTATAGACTCCATGATGGTATTGTATTTCATTCAATCAACAAATATTAAGCACCTACCATATACTTGGCACCTGCTAGGTGCTGGATATGTGATTCTAGACCTCTTGGAAATATTCTATAGGGATTTCATGTATCTCCTCAATGAAATTTCAAGTTTCTTGAGGACAGAGATCAAGTCCTAACTTCCTTTCTTATCCCCCGAAGGAAGTGAAATCTGTACAGGAAGCACTTAGCAGATGCCAAATGAAAGAATGAAAAGATAATGAAATCATATTAAACTTATATTGCTTAACAAAATTGGCCTATACGTGGGATTTGGAATTCTCTTTATGCACGAGAATGGAATATGATGTGCTGCTTTTCTTTGCTTGGCTTAAAGTCCTTTGATGGTAGATGGCAGTGAATGGAAACTAGAGACTGTTTAAAATAAAAGATAAGGGAAAAAAACGATCTGTGAAGATAGAGAAGAATCTTAGCAGCTTCTCCTTCCACCTCTTCTACAGATGTGAGAAATGAAGCTTAATGAGTTTGAGGGCTTTGCTGAAACAGGCCCAGTGCCTTAGTGGCAGTGGAAATGCTGGGAGTGGAACCCTGGTTTGGGGATTTTTAATTCTTCTCATAATGTCTCATTTTTTATTTAATGCTAGTAATACTACTCATGCCTTGGTTGGGGTTTTTGAGTTATAAGCAACAGAACCTGGCTCTGACAAATATAAGCAACAAAGAACTTCTTGAAAGGGTATAGGGTGGTTCACTAAATTCAAGGAAGAGTTGGAGAACCTGACTTCTGAAAGGATTGTCACCAGAATGCTCCTTGGCTCTGGAGAGCAGGAACTAAAGGGAAGTCCCCTCTGGGAGCCACCATCAGAAGGAATCAGAACCAGGTGTTTTCAGTCTTTGTGTTACTGTGCTCAAGATTCAAATTCCAGGCCGGGAGCGGTGGCTCACGCCTGTAATCCTAGCACTCTGGGAGGCCGAGGCGGGGGGATCGTTTGAGCTCAAGAGTTGGAGACCAGCCTGAGCAAGAGCGAGACCCCGTCTCTACCAAAACTAGAAAGAAATTAATTGGACAGCTAAAAATATATAGAAAAAAATTAGCCGGGTATGGTGGTGCATGCCTGTAGTCCCAGTAACCCGGGAGGCTGAGGCAGGAGGATCGCTTGAGCCCAGGAATTTGAGGTTGCTGTGAGCTGGGCTGATGCCACGGCACTCTAGCCCAGGCAACAGAATGAGACTCTATCTCAAAAAAAAAAAAAAAAAAAAAAAAAAAAATTCAAATTCCAGGGCGAGACTTCTGATTGGTCTAGCTTGAGTCACGCGCCTACACCTTGGGCAAGGGAAGATGGGGCACTCTGATTGAAAGTCCCAATAAGACTGTGTCCATTGGAGGCTCCAAGTCAAAATCAAGTGCTGTTATCAGAGGAGGAGAATGGAAGCTGAGTGAGCAAAACCTACAGCCCTCCCGTGCAGGAATGATTCCATTTGCTCAAGAAAGCAAGTCTCAAAGTACGCAGGCATCACCAGTCCCCAAATACTTAACCCCTTATTTATGCCTGTAATTCTATCTCTGAGCCCCGTACTCGCAGCCCACTTCTACTTTACAGAGAAGATGAAGGGATCTCTTCTAAAGGAGTTCCCTTATTACTCCCCTTCTCTACCTCAACATTTCTCCTTCCTTTCAAGTTTCATTCTCCTCTAAAACTTTAACTCTTCACATAACTCTAGGTCCTACATCATCATCCACCTCCTTTGGGGCCTTGGTGCAAAAATTCCTTCTCTATGACCTTGCACCTCCATGGCCCTGTGGTTTAGGTGGTGTTCCATCCTTACCTCCGGTGGAGCAGGAGACCCTAAGCTCTCTCCTGAATTCCAGCATGTATTTCTAGCATCAAACTAGGGATTTATGAGGGCTGGAAAGAGAGGGGGGTCCAGGAATAAGTGAGACCACAGGACAAGTCAAAAGATGGGCATATGATGAGCAGATGAGGAGCCAAGCAAGCAGGGCTTGAAACCGCAAAGGAAGGCAATGTAGAGCAACGTGTCATGGAGAAAATAGTGTGGGATTAGTTTGGGGGGCTTTTGGAGGATACTTACCAGATTGGTTTAGATTTATTAAATATGGTGGCTTCCACCCTCTGATGATTTAATGTGCCCCTCAGGGTCTGAGAGCTCCACCTAGATGACCCACCTTAAACTCAACATGACGAAATATCATCTTCTCTAATTGCCCCATGCTCACATCAGACCTTCCTCTCATTGTGCTTCTCATCACTGCTCGTCCAGCTACAATCAATGGGTCTTTCTCTTTGAGAAAAGCTTAGAAAGGTCACAGAAGAGATAAAGCAGAGCAATTACAAAGAACCCACCAGGGGCAACTCATTGAACTTTTATTCTGTCTTGAATATCCACTCCTGAGCACCTTGAGACAAATTCCTCCATCCTGACTCACACACCAGATGAATCACTTTCTCTTGAGCCTTGTGACTTAGCTACTGGCAGCTTATAACCTTGTATTTCCCTTAGTTCTGATTTGTCCTGTCTGCAATGATCACAGTCCCCACTAAAGGAAAACTTTGAATGAAACAGCTAATCAACAGGTGACTGATGACTGATGACCTAGTCCCAGTGTCCATGGCTCCTTTCTAGAAAAATTGGAATTTATTGGATGTGACGCTTTTAGTGCAACCACTGTCACCCGAGTCACCATGATTAAAAATGAATTGCTCAGAGTTTGCTTGGTAACAGAGACCTACTGAATTAGCTAAGTAGCTGGTTTATTGTGAAGATGAATGTGAGTCTCAAAGAAATAAGCAGTTGGACTTCTTGGGAGCTGCAGTATCTTCAGGTGCTCTTTCCCTCTGCTTTTTCTTTTCTGGTTGCATGTTCTCTCATTGCTGAGGAGTAGATGCTTCATTATTCCTTTAGCTTGTGTGTGGTTTGGGACTGCTGTGGTCCAGACACTCAGCCCTGATTCTCTCTGAATTTTACATCTCCAACTTGACATCTCTCCTTCAAATGCTTGAGTGAGACAACTGATGACCTCTGATGCCTGAGGTCAGGGTCATCTGGTGTAGCCATGGTCACCTAGGCCGTCCCCTTCTGCAGGGTGGGTGGTGGGGAGCTGTCCAAGGACAGGATTGTGATCAGGTATGCTCCAAACACATCGACTCAAATCCTCCTTCATCAGGATCTTTCTCTTCCTTTATCCCATATGTTGCCGCTGGTTACCAAGTACTGCACTTTAGTCTGAATTAATGATTTTGACTGTGATATACAAAGCCTTGAGTGGATGCCTTCCTTGGCCTAATGCACCTGGCCTTGCAGAGATGGAAGACTTGGCATCTCCAATCCAACGGGAAGGGACTCTCGGGAAGTCTGTGTGTGCCTCTGAGAAATCGTATTGGAAGCCGATGAAGATACATTGCTGAAACCCGACAGCAAAATACTTAACATAGTTACTAGCTGTGCTAACTGATATAATGAACAGGGAACATAACAAATGAGTGTGTTTACCAAGTTAACTTCTGAAAATGAATATCTGTAATTAAAGAGGCTCACAACTGACAGGCAAACAGGAAATTATTGTTATTATTATACACAAATCATCCTAAAATACCAGAACTTAATAAATGGGGGAAAAAACAAACAATGGCTAAAACTGTCTGCTAAATAAAAAATAATGACGAACACCTGTGGTCTTTTTATAGGACTCCAGTGGAGATTTTTTTTTTTTCTGAAGACCTAATTATGTTTCTGTAATGCTACCATTTCATTATTTCTCTGTAGCATTATTAAAAGAAAATGTCCATATTTTCTCTGTGTGAAAGGTCTGAACACAGATTCAGGCATGGGGTTTTCTAAATGCTACAGACACTCCAACAGTTCTAGCTACTTATTGGCAAAAAGCATAGGCCTTGACAAGGTGGGATTTTTCTCTTGGATAATTCCAGAACCTGGCCAGGGGATAAGGGTGACACGGACCACCTTCAGACAGACTGTCAGCAAGGAACTGAGAGCTGTGTAGCCAAGTGTGACCAAGAGCCAGTTCTGCAGTTAACCCTGCAGAACTTGAACTGAGGTCTTGAATCTCATCTTTGCCCCTTCCCAGCTGTGTGTCCTTTGGCAAGTTAGCGAACAACTCTGTGCCTCAGTGTTCCCACTGGCAAAATGAGGATAATCATGACACGTGTCTCACAGGATTATTGTTGGAACTAATATATGAACTTATCCTAGTGCTTGGTACAAGATAGGTGCCAATAAATGTCAGTTGTTGTTATTTGCCTGCAAGTTACCAGTCTCCATGTGCCTCCTTTAACCAAGCAGGTCCCAGGAATGAGCAGCAGACTGCCCCAGCCACATAGTCAGGGACTGCTGGCACCAACATGAGTGGCCCACATCTACGGAGTTGAGAGTTTATTTTCTTTACAGCATCAAGCACCATTTGAAAGCATCTTGCTTGCCTATTGTCCATCTCCTCTCACTAGGATGTAGGCTTAGAGGAGGAAGAATATTATGGGGCTGACATGTTGCACAACGTAGGAGGAGCTGTTCACTTTGTCATTTTATCCTGTGCTCTGGGCTGCTGTTCACACGGAATGCAGTGTGCTCGGTACCCCTCAGGGTGTGCAACGTGTGGTCTTAGATGGCTCAATGGGACCTCAAATTGAGTTCAAAATTGACCTCGCCCCTTCCCAAGCCTTCTCATCACCACGATTCTCCTCTCTGTTGGTGGCAGCACCATGTGTCCATCATCCCAAGTAGGAACCTTGGGTAAACACCTCAACTTCCTCCTTCCATTTTTCTTTTCCTTGTGACACCTCTCTCCACTTAGAAGCCAGAGTGCTCTATTAAACCTAAATAGATGCAAATTTTGTTAATCGTACTTCACTAAAGCAAGGGAAAAAAGCGTCAAAATCCCAAATCAGTTCACATCACTTTCCTGCTTGAGGTCTTCTGATGGCTTCCCCATTGCTCACAATAAAACAAAAGTCCTCTGGACTAGGAGTCTGGAGGATTGATTATTTCTTTTAATTGCCATGGATTTTACATATATATATGTATTTTTTTTTTTGAGACAGAGTCTTACTCTGTTGCCTGGGCTAGAGTGCCGTGGCATCAGCCTAGCTCACAGCAACCTCAAACTCCTGGGCTCAAGCAATCCTTCTGCCTCAGCCTCCTGAGTAGCTGGGACTAAAGCATGCACCACCATGCCCAGCTAATTTTTTTCTATATATTTTTAGTTGTCCAGATAATTTCTTTCTATTTTCAGTAGAGACAGGGTCTCGCTCTTGCTCAGGCTGGTCTCGAACTCCTGACCTCGAGCAATCTTCCTGCCTCGGCCGCCCAGAGTGCCAGGATTACAGGCGTGAGCCACCAGGCCTGGCCTAATTGCCGTGGCTTATAAAGTGTATTATCTATAAACAAATTTTTTTTTGTGGGGGAGAAGTGAAAGAAATACTGTTTAGAATCAAGCAATTATTGGGGCTTTGATGGATCTCTTTCTAGAGACTAAGCTCCCAACTTTGCTAACATGATACGTATGAACCTAAGAGTAATACTATGGGAGCCACCTGGGATGTATTTGGGACAGATGACTTTGTGAGCAAGTTTTATATCTCCACTTGTCCCTTATCATGGAGTTATATATGAATTCAGAGGAAAAAAGAATTATAGGAAATACAAAATATTGTTAAGTTTTAAGAGTAGAAATGGGTAAGATTAAAGGCAAGAAGGTTGGCCACTCTTGTGTGAAGGTTTCTTCTTTTTCTTTCTCTAATGGAGAATCACACATCCCCAAACCTCATTTCTCCCATGACTTCTTTTCCTTCTAGGCCTTACCCTGGAGTTTAGCTCAATTATATAACACTTGTCTAAGAGATAAGTGTTGAAAAATAGAGGTTCTAGAATTTAAAGAAATTGATTCAGTCTTTGAAGCAGTTGTTCAAAATAATTTTGTGTCTTACTAGAATGGATTGTGGGAAGTTCATTCCTTCTTTTTATTAATTTTGGTCACAACCCTAAGGCAAACAGTAAAAATTGCCTATGTGCTATGAAGGGTTCTACATACCCCTTGAGCTCTTACCCTTGAAGAAAAAGGTTAACTAGAAACCGTTTCTTCATGTTCTGTGATCACCCTTGGGCTTTGGTGACACTGCACAAAGAAGATATTGAAGTTGGGGTAACTAAAAGTCAAGAAGCCATCGAGAAGTGGCAGGAGACAGTCCACTGAGTAGCCAGCTGTGGCGTCTTTCAAGCTACTCTTGTTTCTAAATTCAAGGAGAAAT